>SNQJ01S0001797.1:66119-90432 GCA_010110895.2 Picea sitchensis
TACGCTAGGGGTAAAATTTTGTCTACCTTTAAAAAAAAAAGAAAAAAAGAAGAAAGATAAAATAAAATAAATAGATAAATTAAAGTAAAATTTTAAATATTTAAAAATAAAAATAACTTAAATAATAATTATGATTCTTCATAAAATTTTGTAACATGAAGGGAGTAAGAAATTAAATTATTCATAAGAAATAATATAAATTATAAAGAGGGAATTAATTATTTTATCTTTTGGTAATCTAAAAAGATACTAAATTATTGATAAAAGGAAAAAGGAATTAAATTCCACACCTGCCTTTTTGAGTTCTAAGTAAAAGGGGAAAGAGGGAAAATAAAAAAAAATAGAAACTAGGGGAAAATGGGGTAACATAAAAAGGAAAAGGGGAACTTAAGGGAAAAAACGGAAAGTCAACTTAGTAAAGAATCTACATTTAAGAGCTTTCTAATTTTAAATTGAATTAGCAATTTCATAATAAGGAAAGCCTTTAAAACCTGTAAGGAAATCTAGGGACACCTAGGAGTGATTCTAGGAGTAACTCTAGGTGGGTGAGGGAAATAAAGATAATTACTTAATTAAAGAAATTAATTTATGGAGGATTGTAAGGGATGAGGGATACTTGTACGAATATGAATTTTTGGGAATTTATTTTTAAAACTTTAATTAAATGAGATTTTAGGAAAGAAATGAATGTTCGAAACTCTATAAAATAAAGGAAGGAGAAGGATGAAGGATCATCTTCTGTTTGCGTAACGTTACGCTGCAGAAATATCGACTTGACTGATTTACTTGTGGGAGTTGGGATTTCCAACTCGAAGAGGAGTGGTAGCTCGGCCTTGCGAGGCGAGCTAGGAGCTAGACGAAACCTCTGGATAGTGTGTGTGGCCCCTTTGAGGCTCGGGGGGCTGAAGGGGAAGAAAAGTACCCTTAGCGTTGGCTAGGAGGTACCGATGAGGTCTCGACGGTCAGTGAGCGGGAGTGGCACGGAGCGCGGGACGTCATTCGAAGCGGGCGATCAGGCAACGGTACACTCTTTTACTTGGAGAGTAGAATGCAATTAGGACTTATGCTTGGATCTGCCTATTGATTTGTAATTGGATTGGATGTTTAGATTGATAGCGGACCCCTTTTTCTTAGCCTAGCTGATTGTCTAGTTGATTGATCTCCCATGGTCTTCATTCTCACATGACTTGACAGCCCTGTGGTGTTGACTGAGATCCTTGTGATTGTTTTCCTTCGTCCCTAGCACGCCAGTCCTCGCCTGAGAAATCGGCCAGGAGCTTGATCTACGGTCGTCGCCTTAACGTTAAAAGACCTATGGATCTCAACGCCCTGCTTTTCTGTGCGAGGATGGTGAAGCGAAGGATGAACTCAGCCGTCTACCTCTGTTGTTTTCCTTGGTTGAATGGTTTGTCTTGCTCCTTGATGAGTTTAATAACCTTGAAATTTGATTGATGGCGAAGTTCTTTATTCTGCATTTTATATTCACCGGATAAGTTTATCTCTGCATTTTATATATTGCTGGATGAACCCGCACTATGTGGCATTGCCTCCCTCGCAACTTAACCCTGTGACTGTTTTTGATGGCCCTTTTTCTTTGCAAATTTTGTCTATGCACAGTAATAATGGATGAATTTTGTCTTGAGCTTTTGCCCATTCGATTGATTTCCTAAAATTATTGTGGTCAGCGTTCTGGTTTGGGTTTTACTGTTCCTTGGTTTGGATCCTTATGGTTATTACACCCCGATTTTCTAGGCTTGACACACGGCAATATCATATTACTCCTGTGATGGATTGACAGTTTATTTCTACTATAGCAATGGAAGTGGTGATTACAGTAAATAGAATTGAAAATTCAACTACTCGAATAGGGAGAATAAAACCAATAGCATTAGCTCTAGCATTGAACAATGTTTTTATGATGCCACTGTGATGTTTCTAAGGTATCCATACTTAACGCTTACCACTGTGATCCTTATGCTTCTGTGTTACTCTTCGTGGCTGTATATTCCTGGATGTTGTATATTCGCATTTAAATTATTGATGTGTAGTTTTACAATCCGTTGACAATCGTTGTTGTAGTTATAGTTCATTGTTATATATACATGGATGCGGTGTATTCGTAGTTAAATTATTACTGTGTGTTAATACGTAGATATTCTGTGATAAGTGTTAATGAGTAATAACAGTGATTTGCCTTTATGAAAACAATTTATATAGCAAATCCTTGATAGCTATTGCATTTATGATAAGCGAACTCATACCTCGATTTGATAGATATTGCAATGGCGATTTTATATTTGATATTTCAAAGGGCGATTTTATATTTTATATTTCAAATGGCGATTCTATATTTCATATTTCAAATGGCGATTTTATATTTTATATTGCAAATGGTGATTTTATTTCTCTGGTATGTCGGCGATTATATATTTCTGGCATGACAATGATTTAGACTGATTGATTAAAAGTGATATATGTTATCTATGGCGGTGATTTGACAGTAATAGTTGATAGCAAATTCGTTATTAGACTGTTAGGCCGCCACCTGTGACAGATCGCAACTTTAAAGTTATCGATCTTCAAACTTTTGATGGACATCGAGACAGTGTTGTGTATGACAGAGTCATTCCAAGCGAATGGCCGCATGATTCCAAGAATGGATGATGACAATCCTTATCTAATGCGTGACAGAGATGATACAACGAATCTAGGTAGTTGACAGGCTGAGATCCGTTTGAGTTTCATTTCACCTTATAGGTTTTCACACAACGAATTTGCTAGGCAGAGCTCTAATTGTGAAAGGTTCAAATTCCCCTTGATTATAGTTACCCAGTGGAGTTGCTTGCCAACGATTTAGTTATGAATTTATGGCCTTTATATAACTGCCTGCAGTCTCTCCCTTCAGTTATGTCTGCTAGCGATTGAGGTACATGCACTTCAGAGCTGTCAGGAGTGGGTGGTGTAACAACGAATTCATCGGACACTGTGCCCTTGATAGCAGTCAAGTTTAGGAATTCTGTGACAGAGATTTCAGTAGATCCATAACGCTAATTTAGCCAATATCAAGTGGAACGTTGGGCAGGCCAGGGAAACTCACCACTGCGTTTTCTGGGCAGTGAATGATTGACCACGCCTTTCTATTTTTGCAATTATAGAAACATTTTCCTTACTACATTTTCAATTGCTCAAGACAATAATAACAATCTAGGACAGACTTGACAAAGACACCCTTATAAAGAGTTATAATAACTCATTGAAGACTTTGGTTCGACACATTGTACTTACATTTCTTGGGAAAAAACCAAACAACCACCTTGTGGCGAATTCATGTTAAAATGTATAAAATATATATAATCTAAATTTTATGAACTTCTTGAATTTCTTTCCCACTCATTGTGAAATGATATTATATTTAATTTATTATCAGTTAAATTATGATGAATATAATACAAAATACCCTTGATTAAGTTTGTTGTTATAAGACCACTAAATGACCCAAATGCAAGGGAAGTTGCTCTAAGTTTGAATTAAATTACCTTCTGGTTATACAATATTATATGCTTTTGAAAATAAATGAGTCTCCTTAAGTTAGAAGGAATTCCCTTCTTAGTGTTCATTTGTTGTTGGGTTACTGATTATTGATGGAAGGCATCACGTTTCTTGGAATTTGTATTTGGCTTGGGTGTTCAATAAGATAGTGCTTCATAAGTGTGCGTGTAAACTTGGTATGATGACTATGTTGTGGTCCTTACATTTCACTTTATATGTTTTAAGAATAGATATGGAGATCCATGTCACATGAATTTACAATGGTTCCTAACCTTAGATTTTATTGTCTCCTTCATCATGACTTTTAAATTTTGGAATAAGTGTGGTTAAGAAGTTTAAAAGCATTGTTAGGTAGATGATATATTTTAGGCCTTTCAAATCTCTTAATTATCAAGGCGAGTAGTTATAGGTGGCTAAATATCCCGTGTATTGTAGCCACATTTACTCATAACTTAACTCATCCTTCGAATTTCACTCACACTTCCTTGTACTAGATTTAAGAAAGAAAAATAAAAAGGGACTGTGCATACCACATTCAACCAGGATTAAGGACTATCACTATATATTTCTTTGTTATAGTTTCTAAGGGAGTTTGTTATACTTCCTAAGGTAGTTTACTCTGATCACTTGAGCTCTAATATTTGAAACCTTCACCTTAATCAATTGTTTTTCTTTCCACATAAAATTATATGAATTACGTCATAGTTACTCATAGATCCACCATTACTAATATAGGTTCCTAACCTTAGATTTTATTGTCTCCTTCATCATGACTTTTAAATTTTGGAATAAGTGTAGTTAAGAAGTTTAAATGCATTTTTTAGGTAGATGATATATTTTAGGCCTTTCAAATCTCTTAATTATCAAGGTGAGTAGCTATAGGTGGCTAAAGATCCCGTGTACTGTAGCCACATTTACTCATAACTTAACTCATCCTTCGATTTCACTCACACTTCCTTGTACTAGATTTAAGAAAGAAAAATAAAAAGGGACTGTGCATACCACATTCAACCAGGATTAAGGACTATCACTATATATTTCTTTGTTATAGTTTCTAAGGGAGTTTGTTATACTTCCTAAGGTAGTTTACTCTAATCACTTGAGCTCTAATATTTGAAACCTTCACCTTAATCAATTGTTTTCTTTCCACATAAAATTATATGAATTACGTCATAGTTACTCATAGATCCACCATTACTAATATAACCTTATTTATGCCTCTAAACCTTTGAGCAAGTAGCAACTCATTAAATCGTTTCTCTTGATTATTTTAGTTTAGTAAAAAAGAAGAAAAAAAACATTTCCACCGGTGGAGGACTGGGCGGCCGTGATTCAAACACCAGAAGGCCCGCTATTGGCGCGGTATCGAGCTGCCCCAACCGCAGGACTGGGATCGCTACTTCAGCTTTCAAGGATATGATTAATTATACCGCTAGTCGATCGAAGTTGACTTGTGTGTGTATTGTGTAATCATGGTTAGAGGACGCTCTGAAGGCAGATGACAGGGTGTTAGGGGAGGAGGTGCGACACCCCAAGTAGCATCCACGCCTGAGGGGCCCCTGTGGAGACGAGCGGTGTTCCTGATAAAGAGCTGCATACAAGTTACGGCTGGCTCTAAAATGATGAGATATTTTCGCCAAGATGTCCCAGGCATTGATCACCGCTTGTACTGAGATGAGGCCAAGGCATCGACACTCATTGAGGTTCCACCACGCACTCCATTCGGTACAGGTAGCGTTCACCGAGAACTCAAGAAGGTAAAATTCCCCGAAAGTTCCTTTGGTGCCCCTGACGGCAACACCGGCATGGTTGAGAACATGACGATGTTCTTTCTGACTACGACATACCTCAAACATGAAAGTTCACATGGAGGTCTTTCAACCGAAGGGGAGCACTCTTCTATGGTGGAAGATGCTCCATCACGCTAAACATGGCCATCGAAGACGTTTCATGGGAACTGCTCAAGGAACGGTTCGAGAGGTACCTTTTAGAAGAATTCATCGAAGGCCACCAATGAGTTCAACGCCTACGATAGAAAGTCGTGACTTGCCCGAAAAGTACGGCGGCCCGTTTTATGGATTTTCTTTGGTATGATCCACACCTTAATATTGAGAAACTTAAGGTAAATAGGTTCATGTTCACTTTTAATGGCATCCCCGCGGTGCAAAGGTTATGATTTTGATGTCTCAAACCTTGCACGATGTCATACAGAAGTCCCTCATAGCAGAGGAAGAGATAAACAGTGGGGGAAAGACCAGGACCCCGGCGAGACCCACAGGGCAGGGTTCATCTGGAGCACAACAACATCAAACACCACCAGCATACCGGATATCGGCTCTGCAGGGGGATCCACTTTCACCTACACCCCCTGGGCCAATCGATGGTTCAACAGCATAATCCTTACTAGGGACCACAACATCAACAACAACATCGCCAGCAACAACAGCTTAGGCCCGCTCGCTAACAAACCGTGATTCCCAGCTGGTCGCCATCTTCTACTTCAAAAATCGTGGACCATCAATAAGAAGGGATGCTGGACGTGGGGAGCCAAGCACTACCGCTATGCATTTCCTAAGTGGGGAGAGGATCAGAGCAACCGACGCGTAATCTAATTATCGGATATAGCGGGCAAGGCTCCATAGATCATGTAAAGGTGAATAATCACTTTCGTGAGCATCGCCAACTATTCTAGAGTCGATAAAGTACCATCACGACTGCATCTCTTTAGTATTTTTGATGGGATCTCGGCGGCTACCGAGAGCCACTTCTACCGTGCTGACAAGGTAAAGGCAGTCAAACAGATGAGTTTAGCTTCATGGAGATGGCTTCAGAGGCCAAACAGAAGGTTGGAGAAAAGGTTACCGTCGTCCTTAACCCTGAGAGTTTGTCACAAGTGGCCAACTCGCACGTCACGATCCCAGGGATCTTATTACGTCATGATTGGTATGGATTGGTCGAAATCGTAAAGATGAGGCGATACTCAACTATAGCGACGTTCGCCTGTTTTGATCGATGACAAGGGACAGATGTGTGGATTGTGGATCGAATCCATGTAGTTTCCGAGGTTCATCTCCCGCCTATGGAAGAGTATGCTAAGGGGTGAAGTTTATGCCATCCCGCGCTAAACGAAGGAGTAGCCAAGGTCTAGAAGACCTTCCGGTGGTGAAAGAGTTTCGCGTGACGATTCGTGAGGGAGCTACCCGATGCCGCCTGAGGAGCTGGAGCTTCTACCATAGAACTAAAACTGGATCGAACTGGAGAAGTAAGAACGCTTTATCGACAAGTCAACCGTGAAATTACAAGAGTTAAAAAACAAACCGCTGGAGTTGTTGACCCGGACTACGCCATCATAGTAGGTCATCGTGGGCGTAACTTTTATTTTCATACCTAAAAGAAGGACTGGATCATGGAGGATTTGTATCGACCGTCAACTCCAACAAGCGCTTAATCGAATCGCATTCATTGCCGCAGAATTGATGATCCGCTCGACAATGAAGGGTGCAACGATATTCTCAAAGATCGACTTTAAGCATCGCGGTATCACCCGCCGCGATCAAGGAGGATGACGCCCCAAGACCGCCTTTAAGATGAGGCTTGGATACATTATGAGTTTATCGCTTTATCGCTTTGGACGAATAAACCACCTAGGGTACGGCGAGTTTGATGAACTCGGTGTTCCGCGAAAGTATTTCGGGACAAGTTCGCCCGCGTTCACAATATATTTTAATCTACTCTGACGCATGAGCGACGCAGCGCTTGCCTGGTGCTACGCGGTTTGGTGAGAGCACAAATTCGCGGGAAGTTGTCCAAATGCTCATTTTACCAATCGAAGATTCACCACTTAGGCCATGTCATCTCCGGGCGGATTCGCTTATGAATGATACTGACGATAAATGTTCCGAATTATATGAAGAGATGTTGATAGCTGTCGAAGCGTGATAGAAATCGGGATCACGAGTCGCAAAAAGAAACAAGCAATCTTTGTTTGACCGCAGGAAATGCCGCTACTGAGGCTCAAGAAGTTGTTGACAACAACACCAATACTAAAGGTCCCCGGCGTGGATGCACTTTGGTATGCACCGACGCATCCAAGGAGGGCTTAGGCGGAATCTTACGCATGACGACGGTACCATCTTTCGGGCGAAACCGGTAGGCATGAGGAGAATTATACGACGCATGATTTGGAGTTGTTATCCACCGATATGCCTTGAAGGTTTGGAGACATTACTCTGGACAAAAAATTTGAACTAAACATTGACCATTGTGGACTACAACAAATATTTACGTAAAGTGACCTCAACGCTAACAACATTGGTCGTAATTGCTTAACGAGTACAACTTCGAGATTACTTTACATAAAGGGAAAAAGGAATGTGGTGGTGGATGCATCGACGGAGACCACGCATCTTTCTGTTGCTCTTTCGTGATGAATTCCACGGAAAGATCTCTAACTTCAGCAGAATCTGGCTGATTGGTACAAAGAGGTCGAGTTTCCATCTCCGACAAAACAATGATGGTACCTTCATGATTTGCTGATTTTCGCTTGATAGCTTTATGCTTCTATCGAGGTTTAAAATCGGATTTTACGCATCACTAAACCACGAGTTGGGATGTTGATCTTGAGTGAGGCTTATAGAGAAGTTTACATGGTTCACTCGGGAGTCTCGAAGATGAGGGCGCATCTTAAACCCTTATTCTTCTAGAAGGGGAATGAAGGTCACATAGTCAACTATGTGGCCAGATGTCCAGAATGTCAACAGGTAAAGGATAAACATGTATTACCCAGCAGATTACAACCCTACGTTGAGTACCAGCCGAATCTAAATGAGGTTATTTCGGCGGATTTTATTGTTGGATTGCCACCGCATCTAAGGGAGACATGACTCAATTCGCTAGTAGTAGACACTCGACGAAGAGTGCTCACTTTATTCCCTGCATACCATCGCATTAGGCACCCGGATATAGCTAGAGTTTCTACCGCTGAGATTGTGAGGCTCGCATATAATGCCTAAGGATTATATCCGATCGAGGGTCGGTGCTTACTGACGATTTTTGACGAGTTTCCATGAGGCCTTGGGGACCCAACTTAGTTTTAGTACTGTGTATCACCCGAAGACTGGTGGGAAGACCGAACAAATGAACTATACCTTGGAGGACATGTTGCACCATGTACGTAATGGACCAACAAAAGCATGGGGAAGAATTCTTGCCTCTAGTAGAGTCTTCTTACAACAACAGTTACCAGAAAACCATTAAGATGGCTTCTTCGAAGCCTCTTTTACCGCACCATGTCGCATTACCTTTGAGTTGGGGATCTGCTTGAGGATATATCCCGTGGGACCGTAATATCCAAGAAATGGAAGAGCAAATGCAAAATAAAAAGACAGCGCGATTAAAGAAGTGCAATATTGGCAGAAGAGTTATGTCGATGCTAATCGCGGTCGACCAGAAGTTATGAGGTCGACCATCGAGTCTTCTTGCGGGTAAAAACCGCATAAGAGTTCGATAAAGTTTGGAGAAGGAGATAAACTCTCTCCTAGGTTCGGACCCTTCGATTGTGGAGAGAAAGGCTCATGGCCTAATGGACTACAGCCTTGCTCATAATTCTTAGAGGCTTATGCACGATGTTTTTCATGTATCTATTTTGAGACATTATATTAGTGATCCTGGGCCACATGTTATTGACATGAGTCTTGTAGGTATCGTGACGGGAGCCACTACCGACGGGTCCGCGATTCTGATCATCGTGGTTTCACGCCTACCATATCGAATCCAGAGAGATCGTCAAGGTCCAGTGGGACAACTATATTTCGCACTCGGTGACCTGGGAGGTTGCATATGATATGCGCCAGCAGTCTCCATTTTGTTTGATAGATAGACATATGATACTAAGATACACTTATCAACATTTATACTATGAAACTTCGATGAAGTTTAGACCAAGAGGGTGTATGTAACATCCCGCCTAGCAGTAATCGAGTGAACTTGACTTGAGGACATTTTCTTGCAAGTGATCCATATTATTGTGCTATTAAAACTTTTTTATTTTTGACTATGATGCATTATGGGTAGATGACATGTTGTTTTACTACATTGACATAGACAAAAGCTATTGACTTCTATTTTACCGAGTGTGTGCAGGGTTTTGGACCTCGCTGATGTAGAGGCATCGATGGAACCCCTTTGGACTCTAAATCAGCCGTGGAGTGTGCCATTGGGGTTTGATTGTTTTACCGTGATATTAGTGCATCCGCCGTGATGATATGATGTGGATATGTTCGACATGATTTGTTGATGATGCAGTTGACGATATCTTGGCTTCCAATTCGTGACTCACATATGGAGTAAAGGGCTCACACACCCATCACCGATATGTTGAGGGAGAGGTGTGGACAAATAACCCTACCACAGCCTACTACCACTCCCGTCGTGGCTCAAACTTTAGTTTAATGATTACCTAGTTTGATAGTTCCATGATGTCGTGAGGGTGGATTGAGGTAGTCACTCACAAATATTCCAAGGGGTGCATAATAAGGTAGCGTCCTTATTCCTAGAATCCTTTAGTCTCCTACAAGTTCACCCGAGGTTGACTCGGTTATTGATGTCTACTAATCAACGTATGAAGTGGTAACCCTTTGGAGCACGAGTGTGTCCCGGGCACGTCGCCAAGAAGGAACAGATGAGGTTATGGCACCCTTTGGCACCTAGTGCTGCCCT
Source organism: Picea sitchensis (assembly GCA_010110895.2). Taxonomy (NCBI): domain Eukaryota; kingdom Viridiplantae; phylum Streptophyta; class Pinopsida; order Pinales; family Pinaceae; genus Picea; species Picea sitchensis. Next base: position 76,386 of record SNQJ01S0001797.1, read on the forward strand.
GGCGCGTCACGCTGATGATGATAGAGAGATGAACCCCGGCTATCCTACAAATAACACCATGTTAAAATTCTTTTAAAAACAATTTCCTAATTAAATGCCTATAAAATCTAAGTTCTAAGTCAAAATTACGCTAGGGTAAAATTTCATCTACCTTTAAAAAAAGAAAAAAGAAAAAGTTTTTTTTTTTTTTTTATAAAATTAAAATAAATTTTTAAAATATTTAAAATAAAACCAATTTAAATAATAATATGATTCTTCATAAAATTTTGTAACATGAAGGGAGTAATAAATTAAATTATTCATAAGAAATAAAATCTGAGGATATAAATTATAAAGAGGGAATTAATTATTTTATCTTTGATAATCTAAAAGATACTAAATTACTGGATAAAAGGGAAAAAGGATTAAATTCCACACCTACCTTTTAAGTTCTAAGTAAAAAGGGGAAAGAGGGAAAAATAAAAAAAAATAGGAAACTATGCAAATATAAAAAAGGAAAAGGGAACTTAAAGGAAAAAGCAAGAAGTCTAACTTAGTAAGGTATCTAAGATTTAAGAGCTTTCTAATTTTTATTTTTTTTTTTTTTTTTTTTTTTTAGGGAAAGTTTTTAAAACCTGTAAGAGATTTTTTGGGGACACCTAGGAGTGATTCCAGAGTAACTCTAGGTGGGTGAGGGAAATAAAGATAATTACTAATTAAAGAAATTAATTTATGGAGGATTGTAAGGGATGAGGGACACTTGTACCTGAGAGGAATTTTTGGAAATTTATTTTAAAACTCTTTAATTAAATGACATTTTAGGAAAGAAAGTAATGTTCTAAACTCTATAAAATAAAGAAGGAGAAGGATGAAGGTTCATCTTCACAGTTTAAGTAACATTACCGCAAAAATATCGCATTTGACTAATTCTTACTTGTGGAGTTGGATTCCACTAAGAGGGGAGTGGTATCTCAAATGGCGAGGCTTAAGTCGGGAGATAGACTTAAACCTCCTCGATAATGTGTGTGGCCCTTGCACTGTGGGCCTGAGGGGAAGAAGAGTACCCCTAAAAATTGGCTCGGAGGTACCGCTGAAGTCTCGAAGGTCGGTGAGTGAGAATTGCACGGAGCACATGGGACGTCACTCAAAGAGGGCGATCATGCAATGATACACTCTTTTATTTGTAGAGTAGAATGCATTAGGACTTATGCTTGGATCCGCCGTATTGATTTGTAATTGGATTGGATGTTTAGATCGATAGAGGACCCCTTTTTCTCAGCCTAGTTGATTGTCTGGTTGATTGATCTCCCATGGTCTTCATTCCCGCATGAATTTATAGTCATGGTGTTGGATCGAGACCTCTTACATCGCTTTCCTTCGTCCCTAAGCACACCAGCCCTCACCGAGTAGTCGACAGATCTTGGATCTACTATTGCCGCCTTTGGCTAAAAAGACATATGGGATCTCAACGCTCAAGCCAGGCGAGGATAGAAGTTAAGGACAAACTCAACCGGGCTTCACCGTTGTTGTCCTCGTCAATGATTTTCCTCGCCTCTCCTTGATGTTTAATAACCTGAAATTTTGATTGATGAAAAGTTTGTTATTCCCACGCTTTATATTCTCCTACAAGTTTATTCATGCTGCTTTTATATGTTGGATGAACTCACATCTATGTGGTGCATTGCCTCCTCGCAACTTCTAACCTCGGTGATCTGCTTTTACGGCCCTTTCTATGCAAATTTTGTCTCTCAAGACAAGAATAATGATGAATTTCATGCCTTTGAGTTTGCTCCACCATTGATTGCCTAAAATTATTGTGTTCAGCGTTCTGGTTTGGGTTTTATTGTTCCTTGGTTTGGATCCTTATGGTTAATACACTGCAATTTTCTTGGCGTTGACACACTACAATATCATATTACTCCGCTATTGATTGACGCTTTTATTTCTACTATAAAGAATGGAAGTGGTGATTACAAGAAATAGAATTGAAAATTCAACCACTAATAGGGAGAATAAACCAATAGCATTAGATCTAGCATTTGAAATAGTGTTTTTAAAATACTACGGTGATATTACCAAGATATTCATACTTAACACTTACCACGGTCATCTTTATGCCTTCCGTGATTACTCTTTGTGGTTGTATATTCCTAGAGGTTGTATATTCGCATTTAATTTATTGATGTGTAGTTTTACAATTCGATCGTTGTTATAGTTATAATTCATTGTTATATATACATGGATGTGGTGTATTCGTAGTTAAATTATTACTATGTGTTAATATGTAGATATCCTGTGATAAGTGTTAATGAGTAATATCAATGATTTTCCTTTTATGAAAACAATTTATACAGCGAATCCCCCATAGCTATTGTAGGATGATGGATGTTTAACCGTACCTAATTTGATAGATATTGAAAATGGCGATTTTATATTTTGGGTATGTCAGCGATTGATATTTTAAATGGTGATTTTATATTTGATATTTCAAAGGAAATTTTATATTTCATGGCTTCAAATGCATGCATTTTATATCATACTTCAAATGATGCATTTATATTTTATATTTGCAATGGTGATTTTATTTCTCCTGTATGCTCATAATTACATATTTCTGCATGACAACGATTTAGACTCCATTGATTGATAGTGATATATGCTACTACATGGATTTGGACGCAATAGTTGATAGCAAATTCAAGCATTAGACTCAGGGTTTCACCTGTGACAGATCGCAACTTTAAAGTTATCGATCTTCAAACTTTTGATGGACATCGAGACAGTGTTGTGTATGACAGAGTCATTCCAAGCGAATGTCCGCATGATTCCAAGAATGGATGATGACAATCCTTATCTAATGCGTGACACAGATGATACAACGAATCTAGGTAGTTGACATGCTGAGATCCGTTTTGAGTTTCATTTCACCTTATAGGTTTCACACAACAAATTTGTCAAGCAGAGCTCTAATTGTGAAAACTAAAAATCCGCCTACTATAGTTACCCAAATGGAGTTGCTTTCCAAATGATTTATTATGAATTCTATGGTCTTTAGGCACCACCCCAGCCTCCCTCTGCCATGCCTACCAACCATTGAGGTACGGTCGCAGCCGCCGAGTGGGTGGTGTAACAACAAATTCATCGGACACCGTGCCCTTGATAGCAGTCAAGTTTAGGAATTCTGTGACAAATATTTCAGTAGATCCATAACGCTAATTTAGCCAAAAGCAAGTGGAACATTGGGCAGGCTAGGGAAACTCACCACTGCATTTTCTGGGCAGCGAATGATTGACCACGCCTTTCTATTTTTTCAATTATAGAAACATTTTCCTTACTACATTTTTAATTGCTCAAGACAATAATAACAATCTAGGAATGACATGACAAAGACACCCTTATAAAGAGTTATAATAAATTCATTGAAGACCTTGGTTCGATACATTGTACTTACATATTAATTTGGAAAACAAAACAACCATCTTGCGTCCAATTCATGTTAAAATGTATAAAATATAGCATAATCTAAATTTTGAACATCTTGAATTTCTTTCCCACTCATTGTGAAATGATATTATATTTAATTTATTATCAGTTAAATTATGATGAATATAATACAAAATACCCTTGATTAAGTTTGTTGTTATAAGACCACTAAATGACCCAAATGCAAGGGAAGTTGCTCTAAGTTTGAATTAAATTACCTTCTGGTTATACAATATTATATGCTTTTGAAAATAAATGAGTCTCCTTAAGTTAGAAGGAATTCCCTTCTTAGTGTTCATTTGTTGTTGGGTTACTGATTATTGATGGAAGGCATCACGTTTCTTGGAATTTGTATTTGGCTTGGGTGTTCAATAAGATAGTGCTTCATAAGTGTGCGTGTAAACTTGGTATGATGACTATGTTGTGGTCCTTACATTTCACTTTATATGTTTTAAGAATAGATATGGAGATCCATGTCACATGAATTTACAATGGTTCCTAACCTTAGATTTTATTGTCTCCTTCATCATGACTTTTAAATTTTGGAATAAGTGTGGTTAAGAAGTTTAAAAGCATTGTTAGGTAGATGATATATTTTAGGCCTTTCAAATCTCTTAATTATCAAGGCGAGTAGTTATAGGTGGCTAAATATCCCGTGTATTGTAGCCACATTTACTCATAACTTAACTCATCCTTCGAATTTCACTCACACTTCCTTGTACTAGATTTAAGAAAGAAAAATAAAAAGGGACTGTGCATACCACATTCAACCAGGATTAAGGACTATCACTATATATTTCTTTGTTATAGTTTCTAAGGGAGTTTGTTATACTTCCTAAGGTAGTTTACTCTGATCACTTGAGCTCTAATATTTGAAACCTTCACCTTAATCAATTGTTTTTCTTTCCACATAAAATTATATGAATTACGTCATAGTTACTCATAGATCCACCATTACTAATATAACCTTATTTATGCCTCTAAACCTTTGAGCAAGTAGCAACTCATTAAATCGTTTCTCTTGATTATTTTAGTTGAGCTAAAAAAATATATATATCATTTCTGTGAGACTTGTCGTTGTGACGAAATAGGAGGTCCATTACATTTCCAAAATACACTTGTAATTAATGGTTATCTAGTATGTGTACTCTCACTTTAACAACTATTTTCAAGATCAATTATTTGCAAACAAATGGATAAATGATTTGCAAACAAACATGAGGACTAAGCTACTATGAAACTCTTGTGTTTATATGTTTAAATCTATGTCATTGGGAAAGAACGTTCGAAGAGGACTGTGGTTCTAAGATAATGGTTTTCCCTTTTAAAACTATCTTATTCTGAAAATAAGTTTCCAAAATACACTTGTAATTAATGGTTAATGGTTTTCCCTTTTAAAACTATCTTATCTTGAAAATAAGTTTCCAAATAGAGTTGTAATTAATGGTTATATAATATGTGTACTCATACTTTAACAACTATTTGCAAGATCAATGATTTGCAAACAAACAGATCAATACGCTACTATGAAACTATTGTGTTTAGATGTTTAAATCTATGTCATTGGGAAAGAACATTGGAAGAGGACTATGGTTCTAAGATAATGGTTTTCCCTTTTAAAACTATCTTATTCGCAAAATAAGTTTGCAAAATACACTTGTAATTAATGGTTAATGGTTTTCCCTTTTAAACTATCTTATTTTGAAAATAAGTTTCCAAAATACACTTGCAACTAATGGTTATCTAGTATGTGTACTCACACTTTAACAACTATTTGCAAGATCGATGATTTGCAAACAAACAAAAGGACTAAACTACTATGAAACTTTTGTGTTTAGATGTTTAAATCTATGTCATCGGGAAAGAATGTTCGAAGATGACTATGGTTCTAAGATAGATTTCAATCACTCTCTATGAAACAATTAATAGAGAAAAAGTAGCTCATGAGTTCTTTGCCTTCCATACAAAAAAAATAACATATGTTGTGCTCTACTAAATCACATACTGAATTAGTTCAATTAAAGGAAAAGAAGGGAAGAATAGAATTTGCAATATCATTAGGTACTTCGGACTTGTAGATGGTAATTTTGTTTTTTAGTAATGAGGTACATGACACAAACTATCTATGTATTGCAATTTAGTTGATATTTATTTCATATTTATCTTTAGTTTTTGTTTATATGATTATTTTTTATTTTTTAAATATCTTTAATATAACTACTTATTTGTTTAGAGGGAAATATCAATATGTTTTTTCATTATAGTGGGAAAATCTATCATAATTTACTATGTCAACTAGCAATGGAAACATCAACATGTTATATAAACTATTCAAATATTCATGTTTGATAAAGAGTTTCTTCCCCTCTTTCTGGTATATAGAACATTGTAACATCGCATGTACCTCATCCTTAACTTCTCCTTCTTGAAAATAAAACATATACTATGTTTTATTTATATTTTTGTGTATTTGTTTTCACGGCTAGGTGATGGGAGTATAGTTGAAATCAATAGAATATGACTTATACACATACTAGATAACCATTAATTACAAGTGTATTTTGGAAACTTATTTTCAGAACCACTATCCTGATGCTCCAACATGGTTATCTAGTATGTGTACTCACACTTTAACAACTATTTGCAAGATCAATGATTTGCAAACAAACATGAGAACTAAGCTACTATGAAACTCTTTTGTTTAGATGTTTAAATCTATGTCATCGGGAAAGAACGTTCGAAGAGGACTGTGGTTCTAAGATAATGGTTTCCGCTTTTAAAGTTATCTTATTATGAAAATACGTTTCCAAAATACACTTGTAATTAATGGTTAATGGTTTTCCCTTTTAAAACTATCTTATTCTGAAAATAAGTTTCCAAAATACACTTGTAATTAATGGTTATCTAGTATTTGTACTCACACTTTAACAACTATTTGCAAGATCAATAATTTGCAAACAAACAGAAGGACTAAACTACTATGAAACTCTTGTGTTTAGATGTTTAAATTTATGTCACCGGGAGAGAACGTTCGAAGATGACTATGGTTCTAATATAGATTCCAATCACTCTCCATGAAATACTTAATAGAGAAAAAGTAGCTCATGTGTTCTTTTCCCTCCATACAAAAAAATAACACGTGTTATGCTCTACTAAATCACATACTAAATTAGTTCAATTAAAGGAAAAGAAGGGAAGAATAGAATTTGCAAATATCATTAGGTACAAAAGTTTTGGACTTGTGGAGAGTATTTCTTTTTTTAAGTAATGAGGTACATGACACAAACTATCTATGCATTGCAATTTAGTTGATATTTATTTCATATTTATCTTTAGTTTTTGTTTATATGAATAGGTTTTTTTTTTCAAGTTATAAAATATATTTAATATAACTACTTATTTGTTTAGAGGGAAATATCAATATGTTTTTTCATTATAGTGGGAACATCTATCATAATTCAGTATGTCAACTAGCAATGGAAACATCAACATGTTATATAAACTATTCAAATATTCATGTTTGATTAAGGGTTTCTTCCCTGCTTTCTGGTATATAGGACATGGTAACATCTCATGCACCTCATCCTTAACTTCTCCTTCTTGAAAATAAAGCATATACTCTATTTCATTTATATTTTTGAGTATTTGTTTTCACTACTAGGCGATGGGAGTATAGTTGAAATCAATAGAATATGACTTATACACATACTAGATAACCATTAATTACAAGTGTATTTTGGAAACTTATTTTCAGAACCACTATCCCAATGCTCCAACATGGTTATCTAATATGTGTACTCACACTTTAACAACTATTTGCAAGATCAATGATTTGCAAAGAAATGGATCAATGATTTGCAAAAAAACAGGACTAAGCTACTATAAAACTCTGGTGTTTAGATGTTTAAATCTATGTCATCCGGAAAGAATGTTAGAAGAGGACTATGGTTATAAGATAATGTTCTTCCCTTTTAAAATTATCTTATTCTGAAAATAAGTTTCCAAAATACACTTGTAATTAATGGTTATCTAGTATGTGTACTCACACTTTAACAACTATTTGCAACATCAATGATTTGCAAACAAACAGGAGGACTAAATTGCTATGAAACTCTTGTGTTAAGATGTTTAAATCTATGTCATCAGGAAAGAACATTTGAAGAGGAATATGGTTCTAAGATAGATTCCAATCAGTCTGTATGAAATACTTAATAGAGAAAAAGTAGCTCATGAGTTTTTTTCCCTCCATACAAAAAATAACATATGTTGTGCTCTACTAAATCACATATTGAATTAGTTCAATTAAAGGAAAAGAAGGGAAGAATAGAATTTGCAATATCATTAGGTACTTCAGACTTATGAAAGGTATTTTTTTTTTTTAGAAATGAGGTACATGACACAAACTATCTATGTATTGCAATTTAGTTGATATTTGTTTCATATCTATCTTTAGTTTTTGTTTATATGATTATTATTATTATTATTAAGTTATAAAATATATTTAATATAACTACTTATTTGTTTAGAGGGAAATATCAATATGTTTTTTCATTATAGTGGGAAAATATATGATAATTTAGTATGTCAACTACCAGTGGAAACATCAACATGTTATATAAACTATTCAAATATCCATGTTTGATTAAGGGTTTCTTCCTTGATTTCTGGTATATAGGACATTGTAACATCGCATGCACCTCATCCTTAACTTCTCCTTCTTGAAAATAAAGCATATACTTTGTTTTATTTATATTTTTGTGTATTTGTTTTCGCTACTAGGCGATGGGAGCATAGTTGAAATCAATAGAATATGACTTATATATATGGATATTTTCTCTTGCAAGTATTATTGTTCCATGTAGGTGATCATTGGCTTTCTCTCACATTGATAAAACCCCTACTTACATGGGAACCAATATCCTGATGCTCCAACATTTTTGGGAGCTTAGGAACAGGTATGAAACATCCACAATTGATTGGGAACCATTATGAGAACTTGGGAGATTTGAAGTAAGGAATGGAGCTTGGGAACATTTTAAATGGAGTTTCCAGTATAGGGAGATTTTAGAAGCTCCCTATCTGATAGGAAGTTCCTACAAGCTCCCACTCTTGTGGGCCCAAAAATGGTGCATTATTAATATGTTTTCTCACTATTTTGGAGCCAATCTCACAATTCTCCCTCAAAAGACCATAAAACAATCTTAAAAATACGAATTTCTACCTACAAAATAACAACCTTGTCATGAAGAATACACATCATTTGGCATCATTTGGAATTTGGCATCATGTTTCATTGTGGGTCACCGTGTGAGTGAGCATCATTGTGAGTCTTGTGTGAGGAGGGATAAGATGTAATGAGTAGACACAATCGATGGAAGGCACATTGAAGAGTCACTTGTGAGTGAGGTGCATTGATGAGAATTGTAGGTAGTGCATTGTGAGAAACCATGCCGAGCATCTTGTCAACATTTGGTCATCTCATCATTGTGAGTAGCATTGTGAGAATTCATGAGAAACTTCTATATCATTTGTCATTTTCTCAAACCAATGTTTTCTAGGTATGCTTGCTCACTAAATTCTATTGTGTGATTTCCTATAGTGTTGTAATATTTGTTGCATGGTTTCCTAAATTATGTTTTCTGGTTATGCTATTTTAATTGCCTATGAGGTCTACTAAATCCTAATAGTAATAGTTTATGGCATTGCAAATTTGCAGGTTTTTTTCCAAGATATAGTTATAGAGACCAGTGCCTATGTTTTGTTACTTGAAACTTGTTGACCAACTAATTATACTCAAATAACAAAGTCTAATATACCATAGTATACACTATACAACAATTCTAGCAGACATTAGGAGGTAGAGCTATCATGGATTGGCCTCCAATTTGATTGAAATAAAATATAAATACTAAAATATGAGGCATTGATAGGAGGAAAAACGGTTTAGGAATCGTCTATATTTTAATTGAAATAAATACTAGTGTCTAGGCATTGCTAGGATGCAAAACATTCTAGTATTGGCATTACATTATAGTTATTAGTCTAAGTTTAGCCAGATATGTATGTGGCGTGTTCATGTACCATGAATGTAATATGAACATTGGTAAGTAGTACCTTTAAGAAACTTATAAATTGAAATATAATATATATCAACACACCATCCACTATAGTCTTATAATTTTATGTATCATTGTCTAGATGCATTGTAGTCTAGAATATTTTTTTATTTTTAATATATAATATTGTCGCTCCCAACCTAATGTTTCTTGAGAATTTGGGAAAAACTTATAGCCGTTTTGGAAACTTGTATCCACATTCCCAATGTTCCTGCATTTTGAAAACTCATGCAACACAAAAAAAACCACATTTCTTACCAAGATCCTTTTGGAGATTCTATAGTGTATGGATTTTTCACTTCATACTAACCTACACATATTCCCTTGGATATCATCTTGTGGAGTTTTCACCGTGCATCACCCATACTCAACCTGTATTATGATGACATCAAGGTCCTCAACTTATTCTTGCGATGAGTCACATGTATTGAAATGTCTACCCATTTGAGTTCCAATACCATGGTCTAGATTTGTGATTGTGGTCTCCCATTTGATGTGTATTACCATGGTAAGGTCTCCTTATTATAGATTATAGTTGTTTCTTCGTCTAGTCACATATTTGGATAAAGTACGATTTGACCTCCCTATTTGGGTCACTTACTAACTAGACTAGACTAACTTTGTGCCCCGTGAACTAAATGAATTGTTCATTAGTTAAGGAGCCTTATTTCAATCCCAAAACATCCCTTGTCCATTAAGTCTTGATAATTGAGTAATTCACTAAGTTGGATATCCCTTTTTACTTAGGTATTTTAGGCGTGAACACTTGGACACAACTTTTCTTGTCTATGTCATACTCGTGGTTGAAAATTCTCGCATACGTATAAAACACGTGTTTTTTTATTATTATTATCTAATTCACCTATACTTTCATCATAACCCTCTCAATACAAATGGTCAAAACTCATAGAATGACTATTACACATAAAATACCACTTCTACAATAAGTGTAATGGATAACCATGTGACTCAATAATTTCAATTTCTATTTATGCCACTACCCTTCTCATTGTTAAGGGTTTGGAATCTCTCTTTCTTACATACTAAAACTCTAATAACTTTATATCTCACTTGTAATTTAGTTATCTACTGCCACTTTCCATGTTCTTAGGCTTGTGTGGTTCATCTATCTCCATCAATCATGCACATGTTGTATGATACCACAATTGGTGTATCCTCTTCATTGGCTTGTATCTCTTCTTGTTAGATCAGTTAGTTACATCTTGTCACGTTTTTTGCTCTACCCCTAGTTGTGATTTAATCGACCTTTATCCCTACCTAAAAGGAAAATTTAGCAAAGGCTTGTGAGTGATGATATCCTTCTTCAGTCATAAACAATAGATCACTCATACTTACATTGCATTCTTATTATTATTTGTGTGTGTGACTTGTGTTTCTATTACATTATATTAGGGATATATTGTCCTTTCTTATTCGTATAGAGGGAAGATTAGCACTTCATGTACATAGAGTATGCTCTAATGTTTCTTTAGTACTTGTTTTTTATATCTCTTTCAAAGCATAACTAGATTGATATAGTTTTGATTAGATTAAATTAGTCCAAATTCAAACCTAGCTAAAGGTTTCCCCCACTTTAGGAGAAAAATAAACCCTAGCATCCATTTTCGATTTCGTACAAAACACAATAAAGTGGATAATAAACCTAATGCTTATTTTTTATGTTTTCATTTGGTTAAAAGGAGGGCTAGTTAGATTACATATAAATCCTAGTTCCTTTCATTTCTAAATTTACTTCTTTCCTCATAGGTAGACTGATTAAATCACTAAAGGTAAAGAGGGAAATGAATCGGGTTCGCTTTGTCCTTTATATTGTTATATTACTTGTTATCAATATATATGTAATCATATCTCATATAAAACCTAATTTCCTAATGATAGGTCATTAAACATTAATCTCTTAATTAACCTAGTGGCTTTCCCTTCTCCTTCCACTTTTACCATTTCTCCTAGTTTTCCCAGTTTTCTCCAAAAAGTTGGGTGACAACATAAAACCTATAGAAAAATAATTACCTTAGGCCATAATTATTTAGGTAGGTGGTACTTGACTTTAACTAGATCATGCTACATGTTGGAAACTCCATTGGGGAGTTCCCATTAACCCTTCCCTTTATTAGTGAAGGCTTTCTTTATCCATGGACACCCTTTACCCTAACTCTCCTAGATCTAGATTCCTCTATATTGGCCCAAACTAAATCAACTCTTAAAACATGCCAAATATTATCCAAAATAACATAATATACAACCAATTCCCATTGAACCCACATGATAAGTATTTCACAAATAATTTCCTAACAACCAGGATTAAATCCTCCCATTTTAATATCCAAAAAATTATTCAAGTATGCATCCAATAAGAACCTAGGCACCTAACCAAGTTTATCATCCCGCCATAATATCTTTACATATTTGAATAACAACATCATATACAAGTAAAAATCCAACTAGCACACAAGGAATTTCTCTTGCTAATAAGGTTGTGTTAGTATCCAAATCCCAACCCCAATACCCTCCTGAGATAGTTTAAGCCCCTTACTTGCATGCTACATGAGTTAACGTCTATCCCACACCTTACCCTATGTAAAACATTATTTTACTCTCTATGAATTATCCTCCCATAGTGCAGACATGCTCATTTTGGATGTCCTTCATTCTTTCCTTGACTAGTAGTATTTTCTTATAAAATCCCTCATTTATGTTGCCCCTAAGCTAGAAAACGCATGAATCCCTACCTTGGTCTTTGAAATATTCAATCTTCTTGGTACTAGCAAGCACATCATGGGCATGGACTCCCTTTTCTTCACCATATATGATGTGGTAGAGAAATGCTTAAATGATGGATATTTTATATACTCTAAACATCATCCTACTTTGCCTTGTCATGCCTTGGATATGAGAAATATTTCCCACACCAACCATGTGTTTTGAGGATTCAATAAGTCTAATTATAGTCATGTGGATAGCTTGAGTCTTGATCTCACCCTTGAGCTTAAAATAACCTCCTTCCTTTTCACAATACTTAAACAATACCTCAAGGACAACTTTATCCTTGGACTCCGATTCCATGTTGGATATATCAAGCACATTTAAGGAGGATGTCCTCTTCCATCAGAGTGGAAATAACTATTCTATCATATATGATTTTCACCCTTTCTCTTTAGCCTTGATTAGGTGACCTATGCAATGACCTATCTTTTCTAGACTCAACCTTGCAATCCACTTAAGCTACAAAGTGGTGATCATGTCTCCAATTTCTTTTCATGCCTTTCTATCAAATCTCCATTTTTTATTAATTTCATCCCCTATGGATTTTTAAAGTTGGGGGAGGTCAAGTAAGAATGGATTATTCATATCTCACCAATCAACCATTATGTTACTAGGAGGGTTGCTTCCTCTATGATCATCCCCATTTTCATAAGGATCATGGCATTTTGGGACTTATATGTTACTATGTATCAAACCTCACAACCAATGTGGGATAACACATAAGAGGAGAACAAATTTTAAAGAGAAAAGAGGGTCTCTTACAAATAGATTTGCATTATCAATAAATATTAAAGAATGTATTTTTTTTCATATTTCTCTTTTTAAGAAACATGTATATGCATGTAACTATATGCTTGATTGTACCATGAGTAAGGTGGATACAAATTGTGAGTTCCAAATTAATCCCTATGCATCCTTAACAAGGACATGGTCATACTTTTAAACCAAGCAATAAAATAGTTCATGGTCTGATGGAAACATTACAGACCCAATGACACAACCCTAGAGATGGAATACACAATGAAGGAAATGTACCCATTTTTGTTTGATCCTTGAGGGTCGCACAGAGGCCATTGTTTTTCCTAATGGCAAGGGGAATGTAATACCTCATTTTGGTACCACTCACAAGTATAAATTGGTCAATTTATGACCACAAAAGTAACTAAAGCATGTATAAAAGTTACTATTTTGGGGTGGACAACTAACAATCTTATATTTGTAATCATTTATATTGCAAGTAAACTTTAGTAGTATTTATGTTAGTAATCAATGGTTGATCTGATTCGTGAGCTTGTAGTATATTTAGTTGTTCAATTAATCATTAATTGTCATCAAATTGTAGTATATTTATTGATTTAGTAATCATTAATTGTCATCAATTTGTAATACATTTAGTAGTTTAATGAGTAATTAATTGCCTTCATTTTGAAGTATAATTATTAATTTAATGAGTCATTAATTTTTATCATTTTGTGGTATATTTAGGCACTAGATGTGTAGTATAATCTCAATACTTGATAACCTCACTAAACTAATAATGGTATATATAATTATTGTTCTAATATATTTTATTACTAGTTTAGTAGTTTCATAATTATTATATTTATTAGTAATATGGTAGATGCATAATCATTATATTTATTTCTAGTTTAGTAGTCTCATTTTCATTATATTTATAACTAGTT
>SNQJ01S0001797.1:90442-103652 GCA_010110895.2 Picea sitchensis
TAAGATAATGTTCTTCCCTTTTAAAATTATCTTATTCTGAAAATAAGTTTCCAAAATACACTTGTAATTAATGGTTATCTAGTATGTGTACTCACACTTTAACAACTATTTGCAACATCAATGATTTGCAAACAAACAGGAGGACTAAATTGCTATGAAACTCTTGTGTTAAGATGTTTAAATCTATGTCATCAGGAAAGAACATTTGAAGAGGAATATGGTTCTAAGATAGATTCCAATCAGTCTGTATGAAATACTTAATAGAGAAAAAGTAGCTCATGAGTTTTTTTCCCTCCATACAAAAAATAACATATGTTGTGCTCTACTAAATCACATATTGAATTAGTTCAATTAAAGGAAAAGAAGGGAAGAATAGAATTTGCAATATCATTAGGTACTTCAGACTTATGAAAGGTATTTTTTTTTTTTAGAAATGAGGTACATGACACAAACTATCTATGTATTGCAATTTAGTTGATATTTGTTTCATATCTATCTTTAGTTTTTGTTTATATGATTATTATTATTATTATTAAGTTATAAAATATATTTAATATAACTACTTATTTGTTTAGAGGGAAATATCAATATGTTTTTTCATTATAGTGGGAAAATATATGATAATTTAGTATGTCAACTACCAGTGGAAACATCAACATGTTATATAAACTATTCAAATATCCATGTTTGATTAAGGGTTTCTTCCTTGATTTCTGGTATATAGGACATTGTAACATCGCATGCACCTCATCCTTAACTTCTCCTTCTTGAAAATAAAGCATATACTTTGTTTTATTTATATTTTTGTGTATTTGTTTTCGCTACTAGGCGATGGGAGCATAGTTGAAATCAATAGAATATGACTTATATATATGGATATTTTCTCTTGCAAGTATTATTGTTCCATGTAGGTGATCATTGGCTTTCTCTCACATTGATAAAACCCCTACTTACATGGGAACCAATATCCTGATGCTCCAACATTTTTGGGAGCTTAGGAACAGGTATGAAACATCCACAATTGATTGGGAACCATTATGAGAACTTGGGAGATTTGAAGTAAGGAATGGAGCTTGGGAACATTTTAAATGGAGTTTCCAGTATAGGGAGATTTTAGAAGCTCCCTATCTGATAGGAAGTTCCTACAAGCTCCCACTCTTGTGGGCCCAAAAATGGTGCATTATTAATATGTTTTCTCACTATTTTGGAGCCAATCTCACAATTCTCCCTCAAAAGACCATAAAACAATCTTAAAAATACGAATTTCTACCTACAAAATAACAACCTTGTCATGAAGAATACACATCATTTGGCATCATTTGGAATTTGGCATCATGTTTCATTGTGGGTCACCGTGTGAGTGAGCATCATTGTGAGTCTTGTGTGAGGAGGGATAAGATGTAATGAGTAGACACAATCGATGGAAGGCACATTGAAGAGTCACTTGTGAGTGAGGTGCATTGATGAGAATTGTAGGTAGTGCATTGTGAGAAACCATGCCGAGCATCTTGTCAACATTTGGTCATCTCATCATTGTGAGTAGCATTGTGAGAATTCATGAGAAACTTCTATATCATTTGTCATTTTCTCAAACCAATGTTTTCTAGGTATGCTTGCTCACTAAATTCTATTGTGTGATTTCCTATAGTGTTGTAATATTTGTTGCATGGTTTCCTAAATTATGTTTTCTGGTTATGCTATTTTAATTGCCTATGAGGTCTACTAAATCCTAATAGTAATAGTTTATGGCATTGCAAATTTGCAGGTTTTTTTCCAAGATATAGTTATAGAGACCAGTGCCTATGTTTTGTTACTTGAAACTTGTTGACCAACTAATTATACTCAAATAACAAAGTCTAATATACCATAGTATACACTATACAACAATTCTAGCAGACATTAGGAGGTAGAGCTATCATGGATTGGCCTCCAATTTGATTGAAATAAAATATAAATACTAAAATATGAGGCATTGATAGGAGGAAAAACGGTTTAGGAATCGTCTATATTTTAATTGAAATAAATACTAGTGTCTAGGCATTGCTAGGATGCAAAACATTCTAGTATTGGCATTACATTATAGTTATTAGTCTAAGTTTAGCCAGATATGTATGTGGCGTGTTCATGTACCATGAATGTAATATGAACATTGGTAAGTAGTACCTTTAAGAAACTTATAAATTGAAATATAATATATATCAACACACCATCCACTATAGTCTTATAATTTTATGTATCATTGTCTAGATGCATTGTAGTCTAGAATATTTTTTTATTTTTAATATATAATATTGTCGCTCCCAACCTAATGTTTCTTGAGAATTTGGGAAAAACTTATAGCCGTTTTGGAAACTTGTATCCACATTCCCAATGTTCCTGCATTTTGAAAACTCATGCAACACAAAAAAAACCACATTTCTTACCAAGATCCTTTTGGAGATTCTATAGTGTATGGATTTTTCACTTCATACTAACCTACACATATTCCCTTGGATATCATCTTGTGGAGTTTTCACCGTGCATCACCCATACTCAACCTGTATTATGATGACATCAAGGTCCTCAACTTATTCTTGCGATGAGTCACATGTATTGAAATGTCTACCCATTTGAGTTCCAATACCATGGTCTAGATTTGTGATTGTGGTCTCCCATTTGATGTGTATTACCATGGTAAGGTCTCCTTATTATAGATTATAGTTGTTTCTTCGTCTAGTCACATATTTGGATAAAGTACGATTTGACCTCCCTATTTGGGTCACTTACTAACTAGACTAGACTAACTTTGTGCCCCGTGAACTAAATGAATTGTTCATTAGTTAAGGAGCCTTATTTCAATCCCAAAACATCCCTTGTCCATTAAGTCTTGATAATTGAGTAATTCACTAAGTTGGATATCCCTTTTTACTTAGGTATTTTAGGCGTGAACACTTGGACACAACTTTTCTTGTCTATGTCATACTCGTGGTTGAAAATTCTCGCATACGTATAAAACACGTGTTTTTTTATTATTATTATCTAATTCACCTATACTTTCATCATAACCCTCTCAATACAAATGGTCAAAACTCATAGAATGACTATTACACATAAAATACCACTTCTACAATAAGTGTAATGGATAACCATGTGACTCAATAATTTCAATTTCTATTTATGCCACTACCCTTCTCATTGTTAAGGGTTTGGAATCTCTCTTTCTTACATACTAAAACTCTAATAACTTTATATCTCACTTGTAATTTAGTTATCTACTGCCACTTTCCATGTTCTTAGGCTTGTGTGGTTCATCTATCTCCATCAATCATGCACATGTTGTATGATACCACAATTGGTGTATCCTCTTCATTGGCTTGTATCTCTTCTTGTTAGATCAGTTAGTTACATCTTGTCACGTTTTTTGCTCTACCCCTAGTTGTGATTTAATCGACCTTTATCCCTACCTAAAAGGAAAATTTAGCAAAGGCTTGTGAGTGATGATATCCTTCTTCAGTCATAAACAATAGATCACTCATACTTACATTGCATTCTTATTATTATTTGTGTGTGTGACTTGTGTTTCTATTACATTATATTAGGGATATATTGTCCTTTCTTATTCGTATAGAGGGAAGATTAGCACTTCATGTACATAGAGTATGCTCTAATGTTTCTTTAGTACTTGTTTTTTATATCTCTTTCAAAGCATAACTAGATTGATATAGTTTTGATTAGATTAAATTAGTCCAAATTCAAACCTAGCTAAAGGTTTCCCCCACTTTAGGAGAAAAATAAACCCTAGCATCCATTTTCGATTTCGTACAAAACACAATAAAGTGGATAATAAACCTAATGCTTATTTTTTATGTTTTCATTTGGTTAAAAGGAGGGCTAGTTAGATTACATATAAATCCTAGTTCCTTTCATTTCTAAATTTACTTCTTTCCTCATAGGTAGACTGATTAAATCACTAAAGGTAAAGAGGGAAATGAATCGGGTTCGCTTTGTCCTTTATATTGTTATATTACTTGTTATCAATATATATGTAATCATATCTCATATAAAACCTAATTTCCTAATGATAGGTCATTAAACATTAATCTCTTAATTAACCTAGTGGCTTTCCCTTCTCCTTCCACTTTTACCATTTCTCCTAGTTTTCCCAGTTTTCTCCAAAAAGTTGGGTGACAACATAAAACCTATAGAAAAATAATTACCTTAGGCCATAATTATTTAGGTAGGTGGTACTTGACTTTAACTAGATCATGCTACATGTTGGAAACTCCATTGGGGAGTTCCCATTAACCCTTCCCTTTATTAGTGAAGGCTTTCTTTATCCATGGACACCCTTTACCCTAACTCTCCTAGATCTAGATTCCTCTATATTGGCCCAAACTAAATCAACTCTTAAAACATGCCAAATATTATCCAAAATAACATAATATACAACCAATTCCCATTGAACCCACATGATAAGTATTTCACAAATAATTTCCTAACAACCAGGATTAAATCCTCCCATTTTAATATCCAAAAAATTATTCAAGTATGCATCCAATAAGAACCTAGGCACCTAACCAAGTTTATCATCCCGCCATAATATCTTTACATATTTGAATAACAACATCATATACAAGTAAAAATCCAACTAGCACACAAGGAATTTCTCTTGCTAATAAGGTTGTGTTAGTATCCAAATCCCAACCCCAATACCCTCCTGAGATAGTTTAAGCCCCTTACTTGCATGCTACATGAGTTAACGTCTATCCCACACCTTACCCTATGTAAAACATTATTTTACTCTCTATGAATTATCCTCCCATAGTGCAGACATGCTCATTTTGGATGTCCTTCATTCTTTCCTTGACTAGTAGTATTTTCTTATAAAATCCCTCATTTATGTTGCCCCTAAGCTAGAAAACGCATGAATCCCTACCTTGGTCTTTGAAATATTCAATCTTCTTGGTACTAGCAAGCACATCATGGGCATGGACTCCCTTTTCTTCACCATATATGATGTGGTAGAGAAATGCTTAAATGATGGATATTTTATATACTCTAAACATCATCCTACTTTGCCTTGTCATGCCTTGGATATGAGAAATATTTCCCACACCAACCATGTGTTTTGAGGATTCAATAAGTCTAATTATAGTCATGTGGATAGCTTGAGTCTTGATCTCACCCTTGAGCTTAAAATAACCTCCTTCCTTTTCACAATACTTAAACAATACCTCAAGGACAACTTTATCCTTGGACTCCGATTCCATGTTGGATATATCAAGCACATTTAAGGAGGATGTCCTCTTCCATCAGAGTGGAAATAACTATTCTATCATATATGATTTTCACCCTTTCTCTTTAGCCTTGATTAGGTGACCTATGCAATGACCTATCTTTTCTAGACTCAACCTTGCAATCCACTTAAGCTACAAAGTGGTGATCATGTCTCCAATTTCTTTTCATGCCTTTCTATCAAATCTCCATTTTTTATTAATTTCATCCCCTATGGATTTTTAAAGTTGGGGGAGGTCAAGTAAGAATGGATTATTCATATCTCACCAATCAACCATTATGTTACTAGGAGGGTTGCTTCCTCTATGATCATCCCCATTTTCATAAGGATCATGGCATTTTGGGACTTATATGTTACTATGTATCAAACCTCACAACCAATGTGGGATAACACATAAGAGGAGAACAAATTTTAAAGAGAAAAGAGGGTCTCTTACAAATAGATTTGCATTATCAATAAATATTAAAGAATGTATTTTTTTTCATATTTCTCTTTTTAAGAAACATGTATATGCATGTAACTATATGCTTGATTGTACCATGAGTAAGGTGGATACAAATTGTGAGTTCCAAATTAATCCCTATGCATCCTTAACAAGGACATGGTCATACTTTTAAACCAAGCAATAAAATAGTTCATGGTCTGATGGAAACATTACAGACCCAATGACACAACCCTAGAGATGGAATACACAATGAAGGAAATGTACCCATTTTTGTTTGATCCTTGAGGGTCGCACAGAGGCCATTGTTTTTCCTAATGGCAAGGGGAATGTAATACCTCATTTTGGTACCACTCACAAGTATAAATTGGTCAATTTATGACCACAAAAGTAACTAAAGCATGTATAAAAGTTACTATTTTGGGGTGGACAACTAACAATCTTATATTTGTAATCATTTATATTGCAAGTAAACTTTAGTAGTATTTATGTTAGTAATCAATGGTTGATCTGATTCGTGAGCTTGTAGTATATTTAGTTGTTCAATTAATCATTAATTGTCATCAAATTGTAGTATATTTATTGATTTAGTAATCATTAATTGTCATCAATTTGTAATACATTTAGTAGTTTAATGAGTAATTAATTGCCTTCATTTTGAAGTATAATTATTAATTTAATGAGTCATTAATTTTTATCATTTTGTGGTATATTTAGGCACTAGATGTGTAGTATAATCTCAATACTTGATAACCTCACTAAACTAATAATGGTATATATAATTATTGTTCTAATATATTTTATTACTAGTTTAGTAGTTTCATAATTATTATATTTATTAGTAATATGGTAGATGCATAATCATTATATTTATTTCTAGTTTAGTAGTCTCATTTTCATTATATTTATAACTAGTTTAGTAGTTTCATATTCATTTTATTTTTGTTATTCATCACTATTCAATACAAATTTATATGATATGAATAATTTATTAAATGCAATGAATTTATATAATGTCATTGTACAATATTGATGTTGATCCATTATCAATATAACAAACCTATAAAATTATATATTTAAACAATAAATATAAATTTTATACATGTGAGTGACATTAAATTATATACATAAAATCAATGAAATGTCACTCATGTAAATCAGAAAGAGATTAAATTATAAACATATAAAGTCGTATCAAACAATACTATACATAAAATCAACTACACATATACAATATACATAAAATCAACTACACATATACAATATGAACATGTGTAAATGTAAGTGTGTGTGTAAAATCTAGAAAGCAGAACACAATATTAAGTCTCCAACTTATCCATTAGTAGTACATGATAAAAGCTACCTCCATTCACTCAACAACATCAAAGGTTGCAATATCCAACTATACAAGTACATGAAAAACATCTACATCTTTTCCAAATATTTAAATAGCCACTAAGTGAAATGTCCTTAACAATATTGGTGATACCATTTATAGGACTTGGTTTCACTCCATGGATTATATAAAGTAATTGAATTCATCAAATGTTGGCAACAATATCATCATATAGATCTAACACTTTCACTTTATTACATTCCTGGAATTTATGTCACTTCTACAATATTGGGCACTATCAAAAACCAAAAAATATACATAGATATTAGAAAAATGTTACCACACTTAAATTATAAAAGTGTATATTATTGGATTAAAATTGAATGCACTCACCAAGTCAATATTTAAAATATCACAACATGGTATTGATTGGACAACATGTTCAACATCAATGTTGTCATGTCTAAGTTATTTCGTTATGATGCATTTCCCTTTAATGTTTTGCATATGCTTTCATCACACACAAATGAAATATATTTTAGTATACATAACGATATTAAATATTCAAATATATTTAAATAATGATATTAAATATTTTAATACAATGGAAATATAACGAGTAAAGAGAGATTTGGAAAGAGTCGCATGACATGGAGAAATAGAAATAGAAACTAAATTCATTAAAACATTAACAAGTAATCACAAAACAAATAGCATTTACATTAAGTATTTTAAACATTGCAGGATTTTAAGTAGGAGACATGTAGGCCCTTTATAAAGAACTAGGTTACATAACAAAATAGAAGGTCACAAAAGTCAAACTACAAATTCCCAAAATATATCATTGTATAGTTGCGCCAAAATAGGTCTAGTTGCTATTTTCATAGCCAAGCCAAGTTATATATATATATCCCAATTTAATGATCAATATTATGCTTCAAGTCAATAATCCCTTCTCAACAAAGTCTAGGCTTAGTTTTTGGTTCAAAGTCAATAATCCCTTCTCAACAAAGTCTAGGCTTAGTTTTTGGTTCAAAGTTTGATGTATGCTAGTACCTAAATGTAATAGTTTATGTAAAATCAGGGATGGTGAAATTCAAGAGTATCACGTCTCCAATAATCCCTTCTCAATAAAGTCTAGGCTTAGTTTTTGGTTCAAAGTTTGATGTATGTTAGTATCTAAATGTAATAGTTTATGTAAAATCAGGGATGGTGAAATTCAAGAGTATCACGTTTCCAATTTTTGGATTTATGTAAGATCAGGGATGGTGAAATTCAAGAGTATCAAGTATCCAATTTTTGGATCTATGCAAAGGGAATTTTTTACATATAATTGAATTATTATGATGAAGGCATCCATTTCATGCCATTATAAATAAAAAATAAAATTTCTACACCGAAAGGAAAAAAAAATTAATTTAAAAAAAAAAAAAAATTTGATTATGATTGGTACAATATAAAATATTTTAACAAAAAAAGTTCCCAACTTAATGTAAGGCTATGGGATTTGTAAATCTATCTAACAAAAAAATTGTACAAATCATAAAAGTTATTTCAAGGGGTGACATTTATTCTTTGATAGAGTAACATAACACAAGCAACTAAATAATTCAAGCAACCAAATAAATATTTATATACTTCTTTTTTCCGAAATGTTATGCTTGCAAGTGTGTTGATGCGGGAAAACACCCCCTTGTCAACTCTATGGGTTTACCCAGTTGAAGGGCCCAATTATACATTTCTTTGTTTGGTATGGTGAACCCTCCAAATCGTGGTTGACTCCTTGTTTCTTTAATTTTTTACAAATTGTGGTCCAAACAAACATTTAGGGAATTTTATAATGAAAAGGGTGAAATGCATCTAATATGCTATGAAAAATACTAATATGAATTCTCACGCCATTAAAATAACTCGGATGAAAATTTAAATACAAACAACTACCAAAATCTCATAAATAGAAATGATCACAACACATCAATCAATTTGCATGTCCATTAACACTGTATTTACCCTAGAAACCCAAATGGGAAAGCCATCATTCAATTGGCTTCAACCAAGATTGCTTATTATTTTGTAATGTGCAAGTTACAAACTCTCTAGTTCATATTCATTTTTCCAATGGAAATTTGAGCAACATTTACTTTACTCTTAGCCAAAGAACCCCTCCTCCTTTGTGGGGAATTGATGTATAGGAGGATGGCTTGGTTAGGGGATAGTTGGAAGGTCTGGAGTCCCCAACCCTTCAACTTATCGAAGCTTGTTTCTTGTCTCTTGTATTTTATATTATTGCATTTGAGGAGAAGTCTCATGCTTTTACTTTTTAAATACATGATGTGCACGCACGTGCTTGCGCGCACACACGTGTGTGCCCGTGTGTGTGTGTGTGTGTGTGTGTGTGTGTGTGTGTGTGTGTGTGTGTGTGTGTGTGTTTTAAAATACTTTTCCATGCATCTTTACATTTCATATGTTTTCCTTAATATTAATGCAAGGGTGGACATCGATCATTATGGCATGGATCCCTTCATGCAAACAACTAAATATCCTTCCTTGCATATAGCCTCAAACCTTTCTCGTGTCAATCATTGTAGATCATGTGTTGATATCCAATTGTCTCTTGATATATTAAATTATTGAAATCAAGGAAGTGGGATGAAAATCAAGGATATTATGGTAAAGATGTGTTCATGTGAGACTCTTCAAAATAATCTAGCATCATCACATTATAATCCTTGGAGTTCAATGGTGTATTGGTATTCTCAACAAAATCTTCTACGAGGTCTCCTATGCATTCATGTTCCTTTTGTTTTAGGGTATTCTAGATCAGCCTCAACTGATTATCTTTAAACTTTCCATTATCTAGATGGAATTGTTTAATTTTGAGCATGCTTATGCCTCTCCAAAAGGTCAATTACTATAATCATGCAATACATCCTCTTCATTTTGCAAATCAAGTGAATCTGGGCTATAGTCTCTTTCCGAAATTGTAGATTCAAACTTAGAACAACAAAGGGTTGAGGTAAGAAATTCACTATACATAGGTGTGCATAGGTGTGCTTGAAAAAGAAAATTATGACTATGTTTGTCCATTAGATTTACAATTAGTCATTTTCTCAATTTCAAATAAGTGTCTGATCTAGGCTTATGGTATAATGTTTTCCTCTTTTGTGCAACCTTTTGTTCTTTAATTTCATCTTATAAGAGAATGTACTTGTAACAAATTTCCTCCAAATGATTTTCTACCTTAGCTCTTTCTAATTCCATTGATTCATCTTTAACATGCTTCATGTATTTGGAATCAGGAGAAGGAAACTTGGTCAATGGATGCTTCTTTGAATCTTGTATCAAGGGTATGTGCCTCCTCACGAGCTTCATTCAAGTCGGTGATTACCTTCCGTAGAATGGAAAAAGTAATGGTTTTTGAAAGGGCATGTACATACCATTCAAAAATTACTTCCAGTGGAGGTTCATGGTTTTCATCAAGGAAACAATAGAATTAACAGAATCATGTATTGAAATGTTGAATGGATTCCCCATCCTTTATATGTATTTCATTGAATTATTTCCATGTTTCAGCTATATAAGTTTTTCCATAAGCACTTTCAAATATTTTTTTAAATTAAGACCAGTTTCGAATCATGCTAATGGGTAAGACATCATATCAAATTGATACTTTATCAGTGAAAATGAATAGAAACAATATATGGACTACATCTTCATGAATAAACATTAAGCAAGCATAAATTGCATTCATCCTTCCTAATAGTTTCAAATGTTGTTGTGTTTCCCTTGCTTTCAAACTTTGGAAAGAAAGTAACTTCCTTTCTTAGAAGTTCAAAAGGCCCTTGCAAGCTCAATGTAGCAGTACCCTCTCATGTAGAAATTTCGGATAATTCACAAGTAGTACATGCTAATAGAAAAATACATCTCTACACTAGGTGGCTTGCTATCACCCTCTTAGTAGAAAAATGTTGATGCGAGAAAATGGGTGTTTGTCAACTTTGTAGGTTCACCTAGTTGAAGGATCTAATTAGACCTTCCTATGTTTGGTAATGCCAATCCTTCTTATTAAGCTCACATCTATGTTTATCTATGGTTTTATTGGTTGTGGTTTGATCCATTGTTTAGGGGGGTTTTATAATGCAAAGGGTGAAATGCATCTAATATGATATCCAGTTTGCTAATGTAATGAAACCTAAACTAATCCCTTTAGAGTGTCACAACAATGAAACATTTGAAATCAAACAGGTGGAAGAGGTAAGGAAAATGGGGAGAGTAGTATAGAAACCATGATCAACACCATATCTCAAGTAACACGCTCCTAGAAATCAAGGATAACATACAATCACCAAGACAACACAAAATTTCCCTTCTCTATGTGCATGAAGGTAACTTTGATTGCTGAGAAAAGAACTTGTTTCATGTCAAATATCATTAGACATAAAATTGCAAGAGGATGAAAAAAGCTTATAGATACCTGAGAGTTACATCTAATAGTTGGCATCAAATGTTAATTAGCAACAACCAAACACCAAGAAACTAATTTCTAGAACATATGACTATAGCCAGCCCCAAAAACACTATGAAAAAATAAGAGGGAAAGAATAATCCAACCCGGAACTAAATCTCAAAATATACATCGATCTTCTCACTCTCGACCATGTATTGACATACAAGAATAGTCTTACATTTTGCAAAGAAAGAAAAAACCCCAACTAATTGGCTTTGATCCTATTGATATAAAAATGTGGTAGAGAAAGTTGAGTGGTTTTAATGTTTCAATTTCCCAACCATTCACATTCCAACTCAATCTTTAGAGATTTACCCTTTTCTTGAGAGGAATTTATTCAAATTAAAATTATCGCAGAATTTTCTTTTAATGATTTGTCATTTTCCTTTGGAAAAGTTTTGTGCATAACGTATTGATCATTACAATTGTTTACTCACAGAGCTAAGATTTAATTTTCCTCTTTTTATGTAATGATGGGTCCAAACCTTTTGCCTCAAATTTGTTGCTTCATATTTTCTACTATATACATTTATATTCTTTATTTTTATAATTAGTGTTCAAACTTTGCAACTTTTATTGTTTTGGTTGTTTCTAGCGTGGCGTGTTAATAGCTACCATTGCTTTCATAAGTAATGTCTTGTATTTCTCATCACTTTTCATACAAAACCTTTATTAAATTATATGTCTTTCACAAAAAAAAATATTTGAAAAAGAAATCAATATAATCCTTACCTTTTTAACAAGATAACGAAGTTAACATACCTTAGTAATAATTTTCTAATGCTTGTGCACATAGCTTATTTTCTTCTAAAAACTCAATGTTCCTGCTCTTTTGCATATTATTTAAAATAACTTTTGCATATTATTTAAAATAAGACAAAAAGGGAACTTCTTCTTTTGTAATCAATTTACTCTATAAAATCCTCTTCTAAGTTTTTGATTTAATTTACAAACCCACCAACCAAACAAAATTGAAGCTAATCTAATTATTTAAAATAAGACAAAAATGTAACTTCTTCTTTTGTAATCAATTTACTCTATAAAATCCTCTTCTAAGTTTTTTATTTAATTTACAAACCCACCAGCAAAACAAAATTGAAGCCAATCTAAACTTCAAATGGAGTTTCCAATCAAAACTAAACCCAAGCCAACAAGTAGTCCAATTATATATATAATTATGAGTTGATACATTATGTGCATTCTAATCCATATAAATGCTTGAGAATTCCTTATCACCATGCATGTGTGATTTAGCTATGACAAGAAATACATGCTTCTAGTTCCTACATAATTGTTTTCCAAATATAATTAAGAAATGTTGTCATGATGGTATCGACATGACCCAACAACTCACCTCTACAACCAAGGGCTTAGCGATTTTTTTTTAGTAGACAAAGGATATGTGAGGCTTTGAAACAAATGGTTACACCTCCAGGTTCAATGTTGATTTTTCCACATTCACAACCCACGAAGTTTAAATTGACATCTTAGTAATAGACTTTAACTCTGCATTTTCATACCAACGAGCCTCTGAATTAGATTTTAACAGTGGTGTTGTGTTCATAATCCCCTAAAACATATAGATAGCATTTTCCAAAAGTTAAAAAAATATTTTGGTTGGGATTGAAATTCGTGTGAAAAGGCATTTTT
>SNQJ01S0001797.1:124998-157864 GCA_010110895.2 Picea sitchensis
TGTGTTATGTTTGAGTTGTTGAAGACAATGGTCTGCATAAAGTTTTGGACAACAAGCTATTTTTTTGGGATAATGTGGTTATTACATGTTTTGGATATGATTTGAATGATTTCTAATATTTAATATTCAAATTTTGAAAATATTTATGGGAGCTACAAGGAGACATGTGTTTAAATGATTACCTAATTGTGTTTATTTTTTGTAAAGAATAAAAGAGGGGAGTCACAAGGGGTCCCACCTACTTTGTTATTATTAAATAAAAATCCTTAACTATTATTATTATTATTATTGCTTCCCCTAAACTAAAATTAGTTAAGTTTAATTAACTTATCTAAAGGAAGTAGTTGAACTACTTCAACTCATTTGGAATGCATAAAAGCCAAATGAGAAGGAAAAACAATAGGAGAATAGAAGGAGAAAGCAATACTAAGGTTTGCTCTTTTGTTTTCATGAGATAGTTAAGTTTTCATTCATTCTTGAGTTAATTAAAGGCCTAATTGTCTTTTTGACAACAGGGTCCTATTGTAGACAACAAGGTTCAAAGTTGAACCATATCATTTAGATGCTTGTTTCAGAGGTGTTTATCTATCTTTGATAGTCTGTGTATACTCGTTTGTTTATGGATTAAATTTCGTAACTGATAAAGGATATTGTGCAGAGTCAAGTTGGTAGCAGTCTGTGGCAAGCCGATCCGGATTTTAAAGTTCAGTTTTTACTTCTTGTTAGAGTCATTTTGTATGGTTTTCATTGGGGATATCTAAATTAGACTTTGGTCCATGCCCTCATAGGGATTTTGAAAAGAGAAAGATACCTTGATTTCTTGGAATGAAATAAAACGATTGTTATTTTGTCTCATTTGTGTGTATCTGTGACTTGGTTACTTTTACTTTTGATCTCCACATTTACTTTCTGTAATCTGTATATTTTAAGAAAATTATATAAAAATTTCATATTTTGCAACAATCTTTTCATTTAAAAAATCAGCCTAAGCCCTTGTAATTAATACTTGTGCATTGGGAAATATTTTTTGAGGATATAAAACATAGGGTGATATTCTCGACTCTCTTGTTTTAGCCAGGCAAGATTCGAAAATGCTCGAGTAAGATAAATCATATTTTTTCCTCAACATTTATTTGGCGACCATACTTGAGAGATCTTCCATATCTCTCTCATTGATTGTATGCTTGATTATCATTGAAAATTTTGTATTTCTGCTTTCGATTCTTTGACTGTTTTCTTTCCTTCATGACAATACCTGTTACCAGGCAACCCAATATTGAGCTCGGTCTTAAAGACCAGACCTGCATTGCTTTAACCTTATTCAATACCATTTTAGAAATTGTTAACACCTGGGCTGAGCTTGAACGCTCGTGGGCAGTGATTGAGCAAGACATAAGTGCCCGAGAACTAACATAGTTATCAACTTAATGAGAACTGTGACCTCAAAACGAGAACTCTGGCCCAAAAAACCCATATTTTTGCATAAAAAACATCAAAATCAACCCCCAAATCAAAAAGTGGTGCTACCAGTAGCACCATTTTTTAAAACGGGGTGAAAATTACNAAAAAAAAGAATTATATTTTTTTTTTCTAAATATTTAAAAATATTGTTATTTAACAACATTTATTTTCCATTTATTGAAGTAAGGTAAAAAAAGTGTGTTAAAAATGATATTTTCCACTATATTTAAAATGTATGGAACCATAACTTAATTAAGGACGGATAATTATACGAAAAAACTTAATTTCAAAAAAATAAATGGTGTACAACATTTTTAACATTGGAAGCATGGAAATATGATTAAAAAAAAGATTGAATAAAAATAAAAATAAAATTGAAAAGTTTGAAAATAGATGAAAAAACATCGTTGAGAAGAAAAAAAAAATTTGAAAAAATTGAAAATAAATGAAAAAATGAGCATTTAAAAAAAAAAGTGGAAATCTTATGTATTGGAAAATTTAAAATATCAAAAAACCACCTAAAAATGGAGGGGGTTGCTACCGGTAGTACCATTTTTAAAAACGAGGTAAACAACTTATCCCCCTAAAAAACGAGAACTCTGTAGAGTTCTTGTTAAGTTGGTAACTATGTTAACTTTGGGAAGCCAGGCAAAGACAATATAGGAATCAACCATAGATTTCTTTTCTTAAAGTTTTGATCTTCTTTTCATGTCCTTAAACCCTCGCATCTCTAGGAGAAAAAAAGGTCTATCACCTAAAATTAACCCTATTGTTGACATAGGAAGAAGAAGCGTTGTTTTATCAACCAAACAAGGTACTCTAAGGAGAACTTTGTTTGATTCGGTCGGTTCGTCTTTCTCTCCCTTACCTATCATTCACAAGATGGCATCTAGCGGTGACTTTGGTGGCACTGGAGGTGCTTCTTCATCTCAACCTTCAGCCTCGTCAGTGATTGGTAGCTTGTATAGCCATCAAGTTCCTATTCAATCTACCACCAATCCCACTAAGTTCATACAGAAGTATGTTCTCTTTCAATTCGAAGAAGATGCTACTACTACTCTGTGGCATGTTTCCTCTCCTATGAACCTAGCACCTTCTACTCGTCCACTTCCAAAATTCAAAGATCATCTCCCTAGGTTTTCAGGAAATAACACGGTCACTACGAATGAACACTTTGTGGCATTTTCTAACACCTGTCACAACATAGGAGAAAATGATAATGACACTTGTATGTGCTTATTTGTTAACTCCCTTCAAGGGAAATCAACGACATATTTCTTTGATCTTCCTCCCAAGATTCTTTCCACTTGGGAGGAGTTAGTTAGTTGGTTCAATTCTACTTATGGGCAGTCTAAGAGCCCAACCGAACAATTACGGGAACATAATAGCATTGCGTAGAAATACGGTGAGACTATCAAGTCTTTCAACTTACGTTTCACCAAGTTATATAACCAAATTCCCGAACTTATTCGCCCTCAGAACCAAACCGCTTTTATGAATTACTATAATGCTCTAGCTTCCCCATATCATCATAGGCTTGAAGAAAAGGCCATTGACAACTTTGGTTCCGCTCTGCATACTTGTTTAGAGTATGAAGAACATCTTGAAAGAACAAGTCTTCCCAAGGGAGACTCAGTTAAACAAACGAACATGTCTTCCCTCTTACAGCTTGTACAAGACATGAATAACCGAATGATAGCGTATGAGCGAAAGGGAAATGTCCCTTCACTTACCCCTGGGGCCTCATCTTCTTCTTCACCACCCTTTATGAATCCTAATGAAAACAACTTCCAGCCTAAAGCCATCATGCCTCACAATTGGTGTAACTTTTGTGAGTAACACCATGAAGAAAGTACTTGTGAGGCAAAAAAGAGTGCTAGAGATAAAATCTTTGGTAAAAGGCCCGAAACTACCATTGTTGTTCTATAAACACTAGGAATAATTCCTATGCTTCGAAAGGAAAACATTTCGCCCCTCGTACTTCTTCTAGCCCAAGCTCATATTCACCAGCTGCTACTGTACAAGTTACTAAAAATCCTAATAGTCAAGGAATTCCCTCCCCTCATCCCTATTCCAAATACAACATTCTCAATCAATTGGCTAATATTAAATTCGATGCTACCCTCTTGGACATGGTTGTCGTCCCTGAGCAACAAAAGCATTTGAAAAATGTCATGGAAGGAAAAACTTCTACCATAACCAATCTCTCTGAAGAGGTAGATGAAGAGGAATCAACTGTAAATAAAGTAGGTGTACATAATTTTAGACATTCTGTAAAAAATCCTCTGTTTTTTATTTCTGTAAAGATTATGGACAAAATAGCCCATTGTTGTCTGATTGACGACAGTTCGGGCCCAAGTGTAACGTTGAAAATTATTATGGAAGAGCTAGGCTTGTCTTGTAGAAATGAAAATGACAGAAGCATGCTCTCCTATAATAGTTTACAACAATCGACCATAGGTGAGATTAAGGATGTGACCTTGGTTTTGTGCGTGCATTTTGAAATAAGGACAACCCTTAATATTCAAGTAATTGACATGCCACTGAGTAATTATTCAATCATCTTAGGAAGAGACTGGCAAGCCTTGACGGGTGGATACCTCTTGCTTGACGGGACACACTTATCCATTCCTCGAAATTGGAAGAACATCATAGTCCTAAGGGAGGGAAAAATTTCACCTTATATAGAAAGCATCCCACAACCTAATGTAAATTATATTGAGGAGGACTTAGGAATGTATTCCATCTTTGTAGATGAGGACAACACTACCTTGGAACAAATCAACCTAGAGGATGGGATGTGGCATATGAAATTTGATGGTTCATGCTCCAATGAAGGAAATGGAGCTGGCATTATCTTGTATTCTCATGTGGGTAAAATTCACAACTTTTCCTATAGGTTAGAGTTTGCTTGAACAAACAATGTCACCGAATTTGCAGCGTTACTACTAGGCATTGAAAATGCCTATAATTTAGGTTGTGGTCACCTTACAGTTTTTGGGGACTCTGAACTTGTTGTAAATCTTGTACGCAATATATATTCTTCTAGCAACAAGTTAATGAAACGCTACACCCAAACTGTCTAGGTGCTTATCTCGAACTTGCTATCATTCAACATCACTCATGTTAAAAGGGAACTGAATTCAATGGTTGATAGGTTAGTTGTTTTTGCAGCCTCTCCTACTTGACAACTTCTGCCACAAAGACCTGATTGCACCTTTCAATCTTTGTATCATCCTCATATCCCTGACAATGTAGAGTCATGGCAGGTCTTCTCTAGCGATGAGAGCATATGTGATTTCATACAAAATGAACCTTATAAGCCCAAGGAGATTATATCCATGGAGGACAACAAAATTCCGAAGGGATTGACTCCTCTAGAAAGTTCATTTTCATCGAGTGATGTAGGGAACAAAGAAAAATATAAAGAAGAAGAGTTGAGAGGGAAAGTGGGTGAAACCATTTCCTTGAACATTGGGACACTCGATTCCCCAAAGAATGATAATATAGGTGCCCAATGTTCTGATGAAGAAAAATTGGAGTTCACTGAATTACTTCATGAATTTCAAGATGTTTTTGCTTGATCTTATGAGGATCTTCATGGTTTTGATCTTGCTCATATGCAACACACCATTCCTATCAAGGAAGACATAAAATTGGTTAGGGAAAAACAAAGACCCATTAACCCTGCACTGGAAGCAACGATTCGGAAGGAGTTGGAAAAACTCTTGAAGGTTGGGATAATTCTCCCTGTTAAGTATTCTGAGTGGGTTTCCAATTTGGTTCCCGTTCGAAAAACAACTGGTTAGATCAAATTATGCGTTGATTTTCACGCATTAAATAGATCTAGCATAAAAGATCATTTTCCTCTCCCTAATATGGAAATGATTTTGCAACAAGTTGCAGGGTCACAAATGATGTCCTTACTTAACGGTTTTTCTGGTTACAATCAAATCAAGGTAAAAATGACAGATAAATATAAAACCACTTTTATTGCACATTGGGGCACATTTGCTTATGAACGTATGCCTTTTGGCTTATCTAATGCATGTGTCACTTTCCAAAGAGCTATGCAAATAGATTTTGATGACCTGATCGACAAAATTATCTAGATTTATCTTGATGACTTAACTGTGTATTCAAAAAACCGATAAGATCATTTTGGTCATCTTAGAAAGGTTCTCATGCGATGTAGGAAATTTGACATTTCTTTAAATCCTTCTAAGTCTATCTTCGACGTTACCAAGGGAAAGCTCCTTGGACACATTGTCTCTGATTTAGGAATACGCATAGATCCTGAAAGGATTGTTGCTATCCTAAATCTTCCTGCTCCTACTTCCAAAAGGAGGTTCAAGCCTCTATGGGTATTATCGATTTTGTCCATAGGTTTGTTCCTGATTTTGTTGTAATGGTCAAACCAATTCACAATCTTCTTAAGCAAGATCACTCTTTTTCTTGGACTGATGATGTCGAAAATGCTTTCGTAAGGATCAAGAAGGCAATAAGTTTCACACCGGTTTTGGTGAAGCCAAATTTTGAGAAAGAATTTATTATATATACTAATGCCACAGAGTAAGCAGTTTCTGCTATCCTCATGCAATGTGATGACCAAGTTAATGAGAAACCAATAGCTTACATGAGTCAAAGCTTGCCAGATGTTGAATTTAAATATTCTTACATTGAAAAACATGCTTTCGCTCTTATTAAATCTGTTGAAAATTTTTGCCACTTTATCTTAGGTAAGCACACAATGGTAACAGTCCCTTTACCTACTGTCAAGTTTTTGCTCTCACAAAATTATCTTTCAGGGAAGCTTGCACATTGGCTTGCCAAGATCCAGGAGCATGATTTAACTATCATGACTTTTAAAACCATTAAGGGACATGACTTAGCCCTTCACTTATCTTAGCATGCAGAAGCAAGTGAAGAAATTGATGAACAATATAGCTCTCTGTCAACACTATTTTATATTGACAGTCAAATCCTTCTTGTAGTTGAACATCCCTGGTATAAAGATCTGGTGTATTACTTGCAAAACCAAAGGTGTCCAGATAACTTAGATACTCATCAAAGGAGAAGGCTTCGTCTTGACTCTTCCAGATATGTCATTTTATGAGACTTCTTGTTTAGGAGATCTATCGATGGTATGTTACTTCGTTGTGTGAATAATGAGGAAGCACATAAATTGTTACAAGAGACTCATGGATCTTCAGATGTTGTTATTCATGTAGGAGGCCACTTTTATGCTAAAACTAATGCTTTTAAAATTATCAGGAAAGCACTATTGGCCTTCAATCTTTCGTGATTCTCATAATTTTTCAAGATCTTGTGACAAGTGCTAGAAGTTCGTTGGGAAGGAAAGTCTTTCTGCCATGCCTTTACAACCTATCCTCCCTGACTTTCCTTTTTCAAAATGGGGTCTGGACTTTATTGGTCCTATTAATCCCATCCTCAGCAGGGCAAGTTTTTATCTTGACAACCACAGATTATTTTACAAAATGAACTGAGGTTGTCCCACTTAAGCATTCACAGGATGAGTAGGTGATTTATTTCCTTGAGACTAATATTTTTTCCAGATTTGGTCTTCCTTTGGAAATTATTACAGACAACGGTCCCGCTTTTATTTCTGCTAAGACGACTCAATTTCTAGCTAAACTGGGGGTTAATCATTTTACCTCATCATCTTATTATCCCCATGGAAATAGGCAAGCCGAGTCTACTAACAAAAATCTGGTTAGAATTATCAAGAGGCTCATTGAAGATAAGCCTCCTCAATGGCACACTCTCCTCACTTATGCCCTTTGGGAAGATCACACTACCACCAAGGTGAGCACTGGTTGCACTCATGTCCATCTTGTTTATGGTCAAGAAGCCATTCTTCCTACCGAGCTGGAACTTTCTTCTCTAAGGCTAATGCTACAGGTTGAAGAATTAAATTCTTCCAATATCTATCAAAGAATGAATGAACTCTTGGATTTAGAGGAACAAATGACGTTTTCCTTGGATAATATTTAGAGAAGACAACAAGTTGTTAAAAGATATTTCAATAAAAGTGGAAAGTCTGTCAAATTTAAGGTTAATGAGAAGGTCTTGTTGTGGGATTCAACTCATGCTGATAGAGGAAGGCATTCAAAGTTCCAAAAGTTATGGCTACGTCCTTTTAAGATAGCTTTTGTTTTGGGTGCAAATTCCTATATCCAAAGGACTTGGAAGAGCGATTGTTTTCCTATAGCACCAACGGTTCCCACTTAAAACACTATGTGGAACCAACTTGAAAGTTTAAATGTTGTATGAAATTTTTTCTGTATTATAGTTTTGTTTTATTGCTTTGATTTTACTTTGTTGTTATTTCTTTTATTGACTTCCTTTCTTGTCAGAAATAAAATTGTTGGATCAGTTTTTCCACAACGACACTATTCTGCAAGTATTGTTAATCAATAACAACCAGGTTACACAACTGTCATGATGTTCCCCTTTGAAGACATCATTGAAATTGTTATCTACTTCAACTGCTATTAGATAAGATATTTGTTTTTCATTCCTATTTCTGCTTTCCTTTTCTTCCCTTCACTCCAAGAAACAAAAGAGCACACCATAATTTTTTTTATCCTTGAAGTCAAGAATGCTTTCACCATGATTAATCAAATTATTATGCGTACATGGATAAGCCCCTCATATGTAACACTTTCCATGAGTTATTCCCAAAATCCCAATTCATTTTCCCCTTAAACCGCTCACTTCCCCTGTTGCATAATCATTCTAATGTCTATTTCCTTGATCTGATGTTCACCTGGTCTAAGAAACCAGACAATCTGAGTTCTTAATCTATTGCAAATAGATTTCCCTGTGGAGTCATCAGTTTGTTGATGCTTAAAATCACAACGATGAATATTGCTCACAAATAATTGCCAAGCTCTATTATTTATTTATAATAATAATAATTAACTAGTAGGTGGGACCCACTTGTAGACTAGTGGGGCTATGATGGATGTGTTGCACTCATATTTTTGTTTGTTGTTATAATTATGCCGACACAATCTTCTATAATTGATGATGCAAGTCATGGTTTTATTCGTCATGGCGATATAAGATGGTTGGTTGAATGTGTCATTGCTAGATGGTTTTGATGGTCACTTGCGACTTATGGCAGTACTATGGATAAAGGGATCATTTTTTATAGGTGTTATGTTTATGCATTAAACATTGTTGATTATTTTATACATGATTTCATGCAAAGGATGATATGGGAGATTAAACAAAAAGGAAAAAAAAACTATGGAAAATCGTTAAGGTATATGTGATTGACACAAATGAAGGGTGATAGATCTAACTGCTAGACTTATGCGCTTGATTAAAATACTATTTGTGAGGCATATATGGTAACATTATAGCATATGGTTGTTGTTAAATGTTTTGACATGACTTAAGGTGGCGCACTATGCAATGGATATAACAATGGATATTTCTTTGAATTAATGGTTGATGTTATGGTGTATGGCTTGGCTTGTACATTGAATTGAATAGGGTTGGGGAGGAAGCGACGTGCATTTACTGCACATCACTCAAACAACCCTCGAGACCGTCACCCTAGCCATAGTTGCATTTAGTTTTTTGGCTCTAGTGGTTGTGGAGACTTCGCGATTTCTGGTTGTGAAAGGAAAATACAGTCCAACTCTTTCCTCAAGCGAGTTTTTCTAGGTATGGCTTCTTTATTTTCCATCCATGATGGTCCCTCTGTGTTATGAATCAATTTTTTTGGCTCAGGATTGCATGAGGTCTATGTTTTTCTTAAGTTTTTACTGTGTATCTGTAACACACCCACTACGGGAACTAAGATTTTTCGGCTTTTTCTCCTCTTCTTCGAGGGACAGAGTTCCCAAATTCCTACGAGGTTCTAGCATAAGCTAGGTCCTCCAATCGGTACCTTCACCACAACAATTCACTGGTTCTTTCGTTGAAGATCCATCTTGTACAACTCACGCACCAAGCGTAGGATTTACTCCCATGTGTCCATCGGTTGTGACCCCGGGCTAAGACAAGAGGCGCCTTTTGCATTTCGGCACTTCGAGAACCGAGAGTTCGAAATGAAAGGGAGTCGACTCTTCAAACCCCGAAACCCGAAATCCTATTCACACCAAGCCGCTTCAGGATTTCACCTACCAGGACTTCACGTACCGGGATTTCGTGATGTATGAAGACGGGGTTCATACCCTTCGAATTTCCAGGAGCCGAAACTCCGAAGCTCATATACCATCTAAACTCCCTTCGGGGTTTCGCAAATTAGGATTTCACGATGTGCGAGGACAAGAGGTCTCGCATCTGGGTTTCCCGAGAGCCGAAACTCCGAAGTTCATATATATACACTAAGCTCGTTTCGGGGTTTCGCGAGTCGGGATTTTGCGATGTGCGATGAAAAGAGGTCTCGCATCTGGGTTTCCCAGGAGCCGAAACTCCAAAGTTCATATATATATATGCTAAGCTCATTTCGGGGTTTCTTAAGTCGGGATTTCGGGACTGGCGAGTACAAGAGACTTGCCTTTAGATATCCCGGGTGTTGAAACACGGAAACATCAAGACTCTAATCAAGCTACACTATTCCGGGGTTTCGCAAGTCGGGATTTCGGGACTGATGCGTACAAGAGAGCTTACCCTTAGGTATCCCGGGTGTCGAAACACCGAAACGTCAAAACTTATCCATGCTATACTTATTTCAGGGTTTCATACTTCGGGATTTCGCGATATGCGTAGACAGGAGGTCTCGCATCTAGGATATTTGGAAGTCGAAACTTCGAAGCTCATATATCCACTAAACTCACTTCTGGGTTTCGCGAGTCACGATTTCGCGATGTGCGATGGCAAGAAGTATCACATCTCTGTTTCCCGAGAGCTGAAACTCCGAAACACCGATATATGTATATATATATATATATGAGGCTAAGTTCATTTCGGGATCTCGCAAGTCGGGATTTCGGGACTGGCGAGTACAAGGAAACTTGTCCTTGGGTATCCCAGGTGCTGAAACACCGAAACGCCAAACTCTAACCATGCTATACCATTTCGGGGTTTCGCAAGTTAGGACTTCGCGACATGCGAATACAAGGAAACTTGTCCGTGGGTATCCCAAGTGCCGAAACGCCAAAACACCAACGTCTGAGGGACCCATTCTTTCTGGTGCAAGGTTTCCAAACTTAGGCCATCAAATCCTTCAAAGGATTCTTGGGTAATTATCACCAGGCTTGGGGACATGACTGAAAGGCCTTCTTAACTTATCGAGTTATGAACTCTGTGACAGGGGCGAGGTAAGCTTAGATATTTTACTTAAACAGTAGTCCTTTCAAGGAACTCACTCCAGCTCTGGACTAGTGAGGGAACTTTCCCAGAAGGAGGTGCCTTCGGGGAAATCCAACCAAGACATCGCGTGAGTCAAGTAAATGGGACAGATCTCCCGAGAACGGACTTGGAATCTGGACTTGTTCAATATATATATATAAAAATGGACCGAATATGGCCATACAAGTATAAGTGTGCATCCGCCTTTTCCGATCAAACACACTAGGCAACACTTCTATACAGAAACCATTCATGAGTGTACAACCATGAACATGCATTCCAGGAACATTCAATTTGAAATACAGGACATAAATACTTATAAGAAAACACCAGGTGTAATGCAACTGCTGAGAGGGGTGCTCGTTTCCACCCAACCGTAGGCTCAACGACTCCAAATGGATTTACCACTAGCCACCCCTAAGCTAGACCACGATGCTTTGAGACTCAGTCTCTTACTTCACACTCGTCGGAAGTCCAGGACGAAGGTTACTCTCCTTCTCCTCTACTCATGACTCACTGTATTTCCCGAAGTTCCTCTGGTTCTCCTTCCGCGGTTTTTGTCGCGTGTGTGTGTGTCTGTATCTATATGTTCCACTCTCCCCCTCCTTCCACACTTCTTTCCTCCTACGAGGTTGTGTGTGGCACGAAATTCCCTGTCCGATGGTCAGGTCTGAGAGATTCTACGGATGGGCGGTTTGCCCCATCCCCTTATTTACTCTTGAGGGGCCTCCCCACCTACCATCCGGGGGGGTAATTCATTTCGGGGTTTGAGAGTGAGCTTTGGTTTTCCCGAGCATGTACAAACCAGTACGGTTTTGGTTCAATGGAAGTTAACACAGCCACTCCCGGCCCCTTCCACCACCTCTCATCAGCCATCATGGTCTCTTTTTAGCACATCCCCCTCTCAACAGTTATACAACATATATTCGTACATCATTTACATTCCTCGGACCCTTTATACAAAGGTCCATTAAATCAAACATTCACAATCTTTGAGTTTGCCATAGTTCTTGGCCAGTATAGTTATTTTACAGACTAGGGGAAACGGGGTGTTACAATTCCCTCTCCTTTAAAGGAACATCGTCCTCGATGTTCTATCTATCAATATGACATGTATGTACAGGGGTAAACAAAATTGGATATGCTCGTTTCATGGCATCTTCCATTTCCCATGTAGCCTCATCTGGGCCAAAATGTTTCCACTGCACCTTGACCTGTGCAATGGTTCGGTTCCTGAGCGGGGTTTCCTTTCTGTCCAGTATGCATTGGGGTTCTGGTAGGAATTCTCCCTCTGGTTCCACCTGGATCACAGACCCATCAATTATATGATTAGAATCATGTACATATTTCTTCAATAATGAAACATGGAAAACANAACCGTAGGCTCAACGACTCCAAATGGATTTACCACTAGCCACCCCCGAGCTAGACCACGATGCTTTGAGAATCAGTCTCTTACTTCCTGTTCGTCGGAAGTCCAGGACGAAGGTTACTCTCCTTCTCCTATGCTCATGACTCACTGTATTTCCCAAAGTTCCTCTGGTTCCCCTTCCGTGATTTCTGTCGCGCGCGCGCGCGCGTGTGTGTGTGTGTGTGTGTGTGTGTGTGTGTGTGTGTGTGTGTCTGTATCTGTATGCTCCACCCTCCCCCTCCTTCCACACTTCTTTCCTCCTATGAGGTTGTGTGTGGCATAAAATTCCCTTTCCGATGGTCAGGTCTGAGAGATTCTATGGATGGGCGGTTCGCCCCATCCCTTTATTTACTCTTGAGGAGCCTCCCCACCTACCATTCGGGCGAGTAATTCATTTCAGGGTCTGAGAGTGAGCTTTGGTTTTCCCAAGCACGTACAAGCTAGTATGGTTTTGGTTCGGTGGAAGTTAACGCAACCACTCCTGGCCCCTTCCACCACCTCTTATCATCCATCATGGTCTCTTTTCTGCACATCCCCCTCTCAGCAGCTATACAACATATATTCATACATCATTTACATTACTCAGACCCTTTATACAAAGGTTCATTAAATCAAACATTCACAATCTTTGTGTTTGCCATAGTTCTTGTCCAGTATAGTTATTTTTACAGACTGGGGGAAACAAGGTGTTACAGGAGTGTGAGTCATCATCTAGTATTTATGAAATGTGGGACAGGGGAATGCCACATGGCCCCATTGTTTTCATATCTTGCACTATTCTGACTATCCATATGGAAATCGACTTGGCATGCTTGCCACCACATAATTTAGAAGGAATGGGTACTCATATCGATGATTCCCATTAGAACTACATGTGGTACACCATACATGCTCGTGCATGACTAGTAAAAAGTATTTTCCATATATTGCATATGTATCATTAAGTTGGCCAATTGTGATTGAACCTGTGCCAACTCAGCCAATGTCCCTGTGCCTCCTGGTGTAGCTTTGAAGTGCATCGCGATTTTGATTGCATCTACCTGATTCATCACCTTTTTTTGGGTGAGAGGGACTCGAATATGGGGGAGTAACCCCACAATGAACCATTCTCTGTGTTTCACGTCCTAGATTTGGAACTTTAATCTATCCAACGAGATCTTAAACTGTTGGTCATATTCCCAGATGATTTCTCCTTCTTTCTATTTGATCTCCTTGATTTCTTTGATGCATTGAGATTTTGACTTAGGCTTCTAAACATCCCTAAGTAGATCTTTCTTAATCTTGGCTAGGGACCTTTCCTATATCACTAGTGTAGTAGCCTTGTATTTCATGTATGATGCCAGGGCTCTATCCCTAAACGTGGTCTCTAATTGCATGATTTTAGTTGCTTCATCTGTAATACTTTTTATAGACCATATTGCCTCATAGGTAAACCAATGTTGTTCTACATCATCCTTACCCATTCCATGGAACACATGTAACCTCAATGTACTGTCTTGATTCACCATCTTCGAACTTAAGCTAGTTCCTCTTCTCTGACTGTTATTAGCTAGATTTTTGGACACCACTATCACTTGGGTTAAAGTATTTCTGACTTCACCTTCTTCTTCACTCATCTTGTCACTTCTCTCTTCTTTTTCTCTTTCTTCTACTCCAATTTATTAACTATTTGGTGTGTTTTTGTCTTGATTAAAAATGTGCAAGGGGCATGGTATAGAGGGGGGGTAATTCTCTCTTCTTTGGAAACATCTCGCGAGGTGACCCAGAGAGTCTTCTACTTGCATTCGCGCAACACCATCTACTTCTATCAATTGGTCTCCCTGACCACTAGGGGA
Organism: Picea sitchensis; assembly: GCA_010110895.2. Classification (NCBI taxonomy): domain Eukaryota; kingdom Viridiplantae; phylum Streptophyta; class Pinopsida; order Pinales; family Pinaceae; genus Picea; species Picea sitchensis. The sequence continues at coordinate 139,036 of SNQJ01S0001797.1, forward strand.
ACCTCCATCTTTCTTTTCTTCTAGCGCATGAACACTCTGCACCCTACCTTCCTATCATAACTGTGCACCACATATGTAAACTCCTTCTTCCAGGATGATCTGTGCACCACAAATCTACGCTCCACCTCCCAATCCGATCTGCACACTTCCACCTTGCATAAATCACTCTCTCTAAACAACACACTACTACTCCACAAACCATCCTCTCTTTTTATCATTGCATCATGGATATGTGCTTCATATTCTTCTAAGGTTTCAACACTTTATAACATCCAAGGGGTGCATGCTTCGTTAGCTAGGTCCGTACTTGTATCACTACTGGACACCATTTCCTCTATGCCACACCTTTTTGCGGGCCTATCCTCATCCATGCTCCATGCTGGAACAAAATACAGTCTCACACTACCCCATGGTGTGATTTATTTTCTCTTAATATTGGACCCGAATCCTCATTATGCACCACTGGTTAATTATTCTCCACCTTTCTCTTCCGTTCTTCATCTTATGCCAACTCTTCTTGCGTACCTCTTGAATCTTTTTCTCCTCTTATCTGCTTGTTCCATTCCATACCTCACCTCATATTGATAATTTATGGATCCTCCTCATTAGACCCATTCTCTCTATTTTCTGTCTTTCCCCCATCTTTGCAGAAACCCCACCCCTCCCACCCCAGGGTAGGGGAGTTTACTTAGACATTTGATCGATCTCCATGCACATCAACTCGTTCTCCATGAAAAACATTTTTATCCAAAGAATAATTTCTTCCAACATCCACCTTCTTGGACCTTTTGCAAACTTTCTTTCCACCTCACTGAACGAATCGATGCATTCCATGACGAATTGAATAATGTAGCCTTCTTTTACTCAAGCAAACTAGAAATCAATAGTCCAAGTCCACTTATTTTCTAACTCTTTTAGTTCTTCAACCTTGGCTTGATCCCAAACCATTAGATCCAATGGCCACACCGAAGAATTGGTAGCAACTTTCCTCTTTAGCCATTCATGCAACAGACAAGGAAAGTCCGCAAAGAAGAGCTCATGCATATCTGAGTAAAAATATCTTCCTTTCCATTGCTTCGCATTCACCTTCAATCCTTGAGTCTCTCATAGGGAAAATTCATTTTCTTTTTCTTCTATCCAATATTGAATCTCCTCCTTAGAAGGATTCGATGCCATTTTTTTCTTCCTTCGTCGATCTTGACAAGACCCGAGGTTCTGGAAACAAAACCATTTGTTGGTTGTTTTGAGTCCATGCTTGCACACATCCCGTCCTTCTTAATGCTGGGGAGTTTTAGACCCACGATTAGTCCAGATTTGTCCAATAAAAACTGCAAAGTATTGACATATAAATCCTCAACCAAGGCCAAGGAATGATCTAAAAATGATCTTAAAAAGACTTGGTTGAGTTTTAAGCATGTGTTAAATTACCATTTAAAAAAATAAATGAGAAAGGAGATATTAATGAAATAATGATTCAGCCATCATGAAGAATTTAGATAAAAAATTAAACATAAGGAACAACAAACCATAACAACAAGCTTGATAATGGAGTCTGGCACAAGTTTGCCTACGTCTCCGGGCCTTTGTCTCAGTGGGGAAGGCTTTCTTATTAATCTTCAATGTTGAAAAATTACATCATAAGTATCTCAAAAGGATCACAAACTGGTATAGATATGTTCTGCTCGACCTCAGAAATCAAACACAACTGACGAAACTGAACAAGGTTGAGCATAGCTCCTGAAAACAACCTCCAAAGTTCGCTTCCTCAATGGCTTCCTTGCATAAAAATAACTTGATCTTCACAATTTATTCATCATTTTGTTATTTTTGAACCTTTTGAGGATGTTAAGAACCTTTGGCTTTTATAGGATTTGAGTTGGGGTTCTTCTCCCAACTTCCCCCCAAGATATGGCCTAAAAAATGGCTCCAAATCCCCAAAAAATGGGCAAAATCCTCCAAAATCAGCATAATAATCCAAAAAACTCATACAATATGGTTTAAAACTAAAAATTTGGAAAATTGGCATGCTAGCCCCTTTGCACTGGGCTCCTGGTCATATGGCTTGTTTCCATATTCCCTTGGGTTCGATGCTTAACCTCTCGCTCCCTAATCTCCAGTCCAACCCATGGTCTATGGCCCCTGGTCGATCGGACTAGCCCGTCCCCCCTGACCAGGGCTTATCCCCAAAACTCATTCCCATATCAATTTAAATTTAAATCTTGCCATTTTTTAAAATAAGAAACAAACTAGCCCTGGTGGTTAGCAGTCTTTAGTGAAGTCGTTGGCGGAGTAAAGGTCCACGGTTCGAATCTCATGGAGTGCTAAACAAATTTTGGAACTAGCCAACCTTGGCCAAATCCAGGGTGCCATGTGGCACCATATGATTGGGCCACATGTCACCCTTTGATTGGACCATACAATCCAGTTACCAACATAGTCAACTGCCTAGTCAGCAGTGCCATGTCACTGCTGTACCTGCCACATCATCCTGCCAACGCATCTTCCCACTCAACATTGTACGACACATGTCAAGCCCAGAGCCTTCCACCTAGCATCCATACTGCCATGTGTCAGAGTCTCATTGGGCCACATCAGCATATATACTTCCACGTCATCGTCCATATAGTCTACGTGTCAAATCTGTATCATGCCAACTCAGCTTGAAAATGCCAAAAATGAGTGACATGTGTCACCTCCTCATGCTGCCATGTGTCCCTGCTAACATCATCATGAAATCATGCTGACATCACCTGACACATCGTACTTCTAACATCATCTCTTGTATTGCTAACTTCGTCCATTGACTTTTACTTGTTGACTTTGAATTTTTTCCCTGTTTGGGAAATCGATCAAAATGCGATAACTTTCGCATACAATGTCCATTTTCGAAAAAAAATATGGCCAAAATCGACGCGACGATCCTAAAAAAATGGTGTTGGTTTCGTCCAATTATAAGAACTTTTATTTTTAGGCCTTCCTAGATCCATTTGGATCACGCCTCCCCACTAAGACTTTTTGGTCCTCCAAAAGGATATTAACCAGTCATCAAGTGCGGGATAGGCCTCCCCACTTGTCATTTGTCTTTAAACGCTGTCTTGTGCACCTGTCGCATCATGATCAATTGCATAATAACCATGAAAAATGAAAGCATATTGTTAGCCACTTGAACTCGTTCACATCTTACTAAATCCACTACCATCAATGTACACAACATTAGCAACAATAACATCATAAATATGATTGCAAATGAGATAATATGTTTGATGTTCTTGCACAACATTAACTAAGAAAAGTATGATTGAACTTCCATTCTACAACCATCTCATGTTTATGCTTAAGATCAACTTCTTTAATTGGCACATTTATAGGTGTGTTCCTTACATAATCCGCCTTCCTTAATTGTTCCATTGTTTTAAGAGATTGATTTACTTTCATGTGATGAGCATGTACACCATATTCATTTCCTTCTTTAGTTAAGTGATATTGATTTCGTTCCCTGTAGAATATTTCTTTGTGATCATATAAATACAGGCTACCTAAGACCATTCAACATGTTTGTAGCAACACCATATCACATGTTACTTCATCCACATACTTATATGTAATTTCAAACTTTGTGGTACATTGCTTTGTTATGGGCAATTTGTGATATTTTCTTATCCCATTAAGTGAATAGGGTTTGTGATGCATCTTAGTGTTTAATCCCAATTTCTTAACCACTTATTCTGAAATCAAATTAGATTGAGATGCACTATCTATCAGTGTATCGATCTTAGTATGTTTCATTATGACCCTTATATGAAACAATTTACTTCTAGAATCATAACCATCACCAATTTTACCTGACAATCCAACTACTGTGATCTTAGTCTCATCACCTGAATCATACCCCAAGTTTGTTGGTCGTATTGTCATTGCAAATTTTTGCCTCCCTTTCCTTTCCTTGAACCACTTCGGTTTCTTCTCTGGGTGAAATTTCCAACAATGGTCATCATCACGCCCTTCTTTCTTGCAATGCTTGCAAGAGAGATTCTCTTCCTTCACTATCATTGAATTTGCTTTCTTTCCATTCCCCTTTCTTTTGTCTTATTTCCTTGAAGACGATTCCCCTGATACACCAACTCCTATTTTCCCTGATTCAATATACGTTGCTTGAACATAAACCTCATCAAGATTAGTAGGTCCAAAAATAAACACAGTATTACGAATATGTGTAGGTAAACCTCCTATATACTTCATACGAGTTTCTTGTGTATGTAATGGAATGTTTAACATTAATGCCATCTTATGAAATTCAACCATGTATTCTTGCACCGTTTGTCCTTTTCTTAGTTTAAGACTTTTCCATTCAATTAAATCCTTTTCTCTATAAACCAAAGGATAAAACTTCTTTGTAAGTGCAAAAACAAAATATTTCCATTATAGAAATACATTACCAACTTGCTGCGTACCATGTTGCAACTTACTCTGCCAACAAATGAGTGTTGTGCCTGCAAGACGAAGTGATGCCAATTTGATTTGGGTTGCCTCATCTTTGATTTGTTGCACACTGCAATAAACTTACATCTTTCTGATCCACTTATTAAGCCTCTCAACATTGGCTTCCCCATCATACATGGGCAATTCAAATTTTACATCAAGCTTAAGTAATGGCATATCATGCTTATGTTTATTAGAATGTTTTCTTGCGGTAGAAGTTGAGTTTGTACTTGAAGAAGAAGGAGATGACATTGAAGGAGGTGAAAGAGGAGTTTTAGGAGGGTCCTCTCCTTCTTTGATTTTGTCTTGTTTTGAATATTCCCCTTGAAAAGGCCTCTCCCATTCCAAGTAATAATCATATAATACGTTTACCATCTCTGACTTGGTGAATAAAGTCCGTTGAAACTCTATCTCGTTCCAAGACATTCCTTCTTCAGATGCCATCTTATTACTTTGAGATGCCCTCTTTATTGATCCAATATCAGTATCCCCTTCTACAAGCTCTCCTTCACTGTGACTTAGCTTTTCCCTGGTAATCATGCAAACTCAAACAACCAACTGTCAACCTTCTCTGATACCACTTGATCCAAAAATGATCTTTAAAATACTTGGTTGAGTTTTAAGCATGTGTTAAATTACTATTCAAAAATTTAAATGAGGAAGGAGGTCTTAATGAAAGAATATTTCAACCATCACAGAGAATGCAGATCAAAAAGTAAACAAAAGGAATAACAAACCATAACAACAATCTTGATAACGGAGTTCGACACAAGTTTGCCTACATCTCTAGGCCTCTATCTTAGTGGGCAAGGCTTTCTTATTAATCTTCAATGATAAATAAGTACATCAGAAGTATCTCAAAAGGATTACAAACTAGTCTCGTTGTGTTCTGCGTGACCTCAAGAATCCAACACAATTGACGGCATTGAAAAAGGTTGAGCATAGCTCTCGGAAATGGCCTCCAAAGTTCGCTTCCTCAATGGCATCCCTGCATAAAAATGGCTTGATCTTCACAATTTATTCATCATTTTTCTGTTTCTGAACCTTTTAAGCCTATCAAGAACCTCTAGTTTTTATAGGATTTGAGTTGGAGTTCTCCTCCCAACTTCCCCCCAAGATCTGGCCTCAAAAAGGGCTCCAAATCCCCCAAAAAAGGGCAAAATCCTTCAGAATCAGCATAATAATAATAAAAAATCATACAATATGGTAAAAACCCAAAAATTTGGAAAATTGGTGTGCTATCCCCTCTAGGCTAGGCTCCTGGTCGTATGGGGTGCTTCCATATGGCCTTGGGTTGGACGCTTAACCTCCCGCGCCCTAATCTCCAGTCCAACCCATGGTCTATGGCCCCTGGTCAGTCGGGATAGCCCCTCGTCGACCGAGGCTTATCCCCAAAACTCGCGCCCATATCAATTAAAATTTAAATCTTTCCATTTTTTAAAACAAGAAACAAACCAGGCCTGGTGGTTAGCGGTCTTTGGTGAAGTCGTTGGCAGAGTAGAGGTCGACGATTCGAATCTCACAGAGTGCCAAACAAATTTTTGACCTAGACAACCTTGGGAAAATCTAGGGTGCCACGTGGTTCCCTCTGATTGGGCCACGTGTCACCCTATTATTGGACTATATATTCGAGTCACCAACACAATTAGCTTCCCATTCAGTAGTTCCACATCACTACCGTACCTACCACATCATCCTACCAACAAATCTACCCAGTCAACATCGTACAACATGTGTCAAGCCCGGAGCCTTCCACATAGCATTCATATTGCCATGTGTTGGAATATCATTGGGACACATTAGTGTACGAACTACCACACCAGTGTCTGTACAGTCCACGTGTCAAATCCATACCGTGCAAATCAACTTGAAAACACCAAAAATGAGTGGCACATGTCACCTCCTCGTGCTGCCACATGTCCTTGCTAACATCATCATGATGTCACTTGACACGTCATACTGCTGACGTTATCTGTCATACTGTTGACATCATCTATTGACTTTGACCTATTGACTTTGACTTTTTTTGCATGTTTGGGAAATCGATCAGAATGTGATAACTTTTGCATACGGTGTCCATTTTCGGAAAAAACATATATGGTTGGAATCAACACAACGAGCCCGACGCAATGGCGATGGGTTCGTCTGATTTTGAGAAATTTTAATTTAGGCCTTACTAGATCCATTCGGATCAAGGAAGGTCTCACCCAATATGCATAGAGGATCATAAAGACCATAAGTTTTTGTGACAGGGATGAAGGCTTAAACACATAGAAGGTCACTGCGATTGGTGTCCATGTAGCTCATGTATGATAAACTATTAAGATTAAGAATTAAAAAAAACACACACACACATTTAACTCATACATCACATACATAGAGTGGATAAAAAATTTCATATCTTTATTACTGGAATAATTCTATCACATCAGATATATACATCGTGCAGGACAAATACATGTGACAACCATAAAACTTCATATCTTTTCTATATAAAACCTCATAATTTTTGGGTAGGTGTTATATTCTTTACATGTGTGTGTGGGGGCGCATCCAGTTTTACGACTGCATCTGATGATCTCCCCCCCCTTCACTCTTTGTGGGTGTGTGCGTTGGGCACTTTCCTAAGGGGTCCCAAGGGGGGAAGGATTCCTCCCGCTAGTTAATCTTAGATTAAGGGATTAGGGTTTTGGTAGCTGCGAGATACCTAAAATATTGTATATATTGTATTGAAAATGGTGAAATTAATACAATCAAGAGTTGATAGGTGAGACACCAAGGAAGGCTGGTCTTCTCTTGGTTAAAGTTTTCTAGTGTAAATCTTTGTGTACTATGTGTATGAGCCATTGATTACTTTATGTTTTTCTTAAAATATGTATGCATTTCTTTACTTCATAGGTTTAAAACTTACATGTGGTATCTAAGCACGTTTTTGGCTTTAGGGGGATTCCTTTGTTGTTGAGGGTTTGGCTCAGTCTTGATAGTTCAAGTTTATCTTGGGCCTGTGATAAAACTAGGTTCAATGGGATATTTGCAGTGGTGATTCATGTGTTGAAAGATAATGGAGAGTAGTTCTAGAATTGAAATTGAGAATTTCAATCGTAAAAACTTTGAGCTATGGAAGCTCAAGATGGAGTACCTTCTTTTAGATAAAGAACAATGGATCATTGTGGATCTTGGTACATGACCTACTAGTACACAATCCACTGGTACATGAACTACTAGTACTCAAACTACTGGTATGTCGCAAGAAGATCGAGAGAAGATGGATAGAAGAGAAAGAAGTATGATTCAAATCTACCTGGAAGATTCAATGTTACTGATTTTGTCAAGAGAATATGAAATCATGATACAAACAAGAAACTATGGGAAAAGTTTGGGAATTTGTATCAGTCAAATTCCCTGGTAAACACGTTGTTTCCTCGAAAGAAGTTGTATCATCTTAGGATGGAAGATGGAGATTCTGTGACCGAGCATATAAATTCATTTAATACTCTAGTAAGTCAAATTGGATATGTTAATATTACAATTGCATAAGAAGATAAGTGTATTACTTTCTTATGTTCTTTTCTAGACTCCTGGGATAACCTAGTTGTAGCAATTGGTAGTACCACTCAATCTCCATTGAAGTATGAGGATGTAGTTTCATCCTTTTTATCCATAGAGATGAGGTAGAACATCATGGATAGTCATATAACATATTCTTTATTTGTAATAGGTTGTCCCAAATATAGGGATACAAATAAGTCTTCGGGGGGGAGGGGGATATAAATCTAAAGGTAGATCTAAATCCCCAGGAAAATCATTGAGGAGATGCTAGAAATGTGGTAAAGTTGGGAATTATAAGAAATATTGCAGGTCTAAGAAATTTGATAAAGCAAAGGGATCTGATGATGCCTCTTCCATAGAGGAAAAAACATCCATAGAAGAAGGAGGTGATTTTTACCTAGCATCTACATGTACACATTGTAACAAACCCAACCCCCTAAGTACCCTTTTAAGGGATCAGGTATTAAACTTTAAATTTTCCTAAACCTCCTTGAATCCATTTAGAAAGGGTACCATCATCTTCTTCTTTCCAAGAGCTTTCCAATGACTCTAAGTTTTCTCAAAATGGAGCTCTAGATCAAACGTTATGACTCATTGAATTTTTCGGGTCTTCATTGGAAAAATGCCTTAGTATTACCACATGGCATCCACATGGATCCATGTCATCATACCCATATGAAATGGCACTGAAGTGTCCTACTTGTAAGGCGTGGTTGCTAACTATGCGTCAATGTGGAACCTTCCACTTGGCCATCACACCCTCAACATAGCGATCTTCAGCCTTTTATGCGCTCAACATGGAACTCCACATCCTATCGAGATCCACTATCAGAAAATATTGAAACCTATCCCCAGGTCATCAGGACCGTGGGACCTCGGGATCTCAGAACATTGGCCATCGAGATGTCGACCCTTTTTCATTTCACAATACCCCAAAACTCCCAATCCGAGATGATTTGGCGCCCATGGTACGTGGCCCAATCATATGACGCCACCTGTTATTAGTCACCCTATGACATGTGACTACCAGGAACTGAGATGAGCTGACATCTCATACACACAACCCTATCCTATCATGCCAGCTATAATAATTATGGCATGATACATGGCACACGGTTTCCCCCATGGAGCTCTACCTAAAACATGATGAAATCACTTGACATGTGGTAGGACTCACACTTGACATGTGGAATTGACATGGTTTATAGGTCATCATCGTTCCTAAGGTTTTATCAATAGGAAATTTATACTCATCCGCTTCCTATTCGTTGAATGATGTCATCTGATGTCATCTCAGATCTTTCGGGAATTAGTTGTCGGTCATTTTTCGTAAGGCATATTTCCCAAAATCTCCTATTGGTTTGAGATCTGGGACACAATTCACATTCTGGGGCATGTGGCTCTATCTGGTCATGCCACCTAGCATGATGCATGGCACTCATACCACCCAAAATGTGGCACCCATTTCCTCCATGGACTTCTGTCCAAATGTGTCAAATTGACATGAAACATGGCAACACCCTTGTGTGGCACGTGGCCCTCCCATGTCACGACATATGGGCCATTCATCAGGTGAGATGTCACCACCAGACATGAGACATCGGTACTTTCCCAACATAGTGTAAACCTTGAAAATTCCCGATGCCTGAGATTACAATGGGATTAAATAAACTAATCCAAACAATTACGAGGTGATTAACCATGTTAATCTTGGGACTATGACTACACGAGATCTATGACGAAGATATCTCACAGTTAAATATGATTATTATTGCTTAATGACGCCCTTCCAACGACCTTTCCCCTCAATGGGCCCACATAAATATTTACGTGGCTTAGATGATGACAAGTTTCATGTCCGTGACCTCGGTGGATTGAGGTCCAATTGAATTTTATAAAAAAAGAGCAACGGTGGCATCTGTCTCTCACGTGGAATTCAATGAGGACATGTGTCACCACCATATGACCATAGACATTGAGACCATGACTCTTTAGCAGTCTCCTATACACTAAAACTCCCCGCATTCCAGGGTCTACCGTATGGTGATTACGAAATGATTAACTCAGTTAATATCAAAATTACGACTCATGATATTTACCACAAGATCTACAATGGAGATTTCTCGGCTTCAATATCCTATGATTGAGGAGTTAGGGGGTTAATTCGAGGCCTCCACGCCTATTTTGACCCTCCACTTCCTCCATTGGCTAATCCAATATTTCCAAGTGTCAATCCCTTGACCTCTTGTCTGCCAGGTTGGCGCAACATGTCACACATGATGTCACTCCCTCTCTCTCTCTTGCTTGTGTAACGGGGCATGGAAATAGGGGCTGGAACCCCGATCCCTAGATATCAACATATCAAGAATTCTTGACTAACCTTGTGGGTAAAATCGTCGATACCCCTAGTTTCAACAAGATCCTCGGGATAAAGATCAACGATAGAGGTTATCTCCACCTTAAAATCCAATGGTTCTTGAGTCTCGCTAGTTATCACATGAATTTAAGCAGGCTTATGGTTTAGGTTTGGACTTAGTAGTCCCATGGTCTTGCACTTTGTCATTTTGTGAGGGTCTCTAACTCATCTCCCTTAGGTTCTTACTCCAATTATCATGGAGACAGGCCTGCTACATGACCTTTAATCGAGGATTCGATTCCTTGTGAATATCCCGTGTTAAGGAAATGAAAGGATATGGTGTTCATTGGCCTTCTTGGGACTTCCACACATAGGAAATTCATTTATTTTTATATGGTTCAGTTTCCCCTTTTACAGGAATACCCCTTACTTCATGTCAATTTCTATGCATAGGAAGCAATTACATATTTATTTACTTTACCTCCAAACAATGTTGAGAGCTCACTTTCATTGGTGTAAGGTGGTCAATGTTCTTACAATTCTATAGTCATTCCAATGCCACTATTTACCAAGAAAACCAATGTTGATTTCATAAATTAGGAATGCACATTTCAATTATACACATAAACTTGCAAGTACAAAAAGCACTAAATCCAACATCAGGATTATACAATTATGAATGCATCTACATACTTAATCCATCAAATAAGATTAAAATTCATGACTATGATTTCAATAACCAACCATTTAATCAAATATAGTCACACACATTATATGACTACTTATTTTTTTTACAAGTTGTGATCATCCAAATGACTATGGGTGTTCACCTTTCCACTGAACCATAGGCTCAGATGCATTCATTCTTAGCACTCTGGCCACTCCCATTCCAAGCCATGATACCACCAGGGAGTTATGCACTCACTCGTGCATTTTCTCATAGCAACAATTCTTTTCCTTAGGTGTTCCATCTACTCAGAGCTCATCTCCTCCTCTATTTTTGAACCTTTTCTCTCTTTATGCCTACATTCCTTCTCTTGCATGCCTCCACCCAGGAAGGTTCTGGAACTTTCCTCTTCCTTATGTCAAAAGGAACCTGTGTTGTCAATATTTGCTATAGGGATGGTAATATGTGGTATCTTTGGCTTAAATTTCAACTATCTTAGCCTGGTCTTCCCATACCTGTATTTATTGAGGGTGGTTGGTTTCTCAACCACCAGCCCTTCCTCAATAATTGATTTTCCTTGAAATCAAAGTTAAAGGGAATATTTGAATATTCCAAAAATTAAATATTATAAGAAATGAGGTTTGGGTCTCTTTTAGCGTGAGGAATGCATCTCTAGGTTTTCTTCACTCTTTCCCCTAGTGGTATCATGGCTAGTACTTTAAGGCTTCACCCCCACAATCAACTATTGGCATTTACAATAACACATTTACAATTTTTTTTATGCCATGGCATGGAAACCATAAATCATGATTAATTACACATAATCATAGGTTTAGAAAGTGATCCTGATTTATGAGCAAAATGAAATGAAACCAAATATTTATAAAATTAACACAGAGGAACATTGAAAAATAATAGAGATATAATAAAACTTGACTTCTATTAAATAAAAAATATGCTGAAAACTGTAAAATGCACACTGAAAACAAGGTTTCTAGAATAGTGGTAACTTATCTTTGAGAAGAGATGTGACGACTATGATCATTCACAACAAGATGACTAAAATGAGGCTCTCAAGGCCTTTTTACAATAAAAATTAATTCCAAAACCCTAGACATCCAAAAACATAACCATAGGAGATGAAATGCCAAAAGTCATGTGGGCCCCATTTGGGTAAGTTAGTACATCAACTTCCTGGGGTCGTAAGTTTTGCATACGATCTCCATTTAGGGAGAACAATAGATCGTTGGAAAGGTATTGACAAGGAGATTTGTTTAAGGGGCTCAATCAAATCCCTTGGTTTTCATTGAGGTTCCTGATCGTGAAAAAACGTCATTTATGCCCTCAAAATGGCCCTGGAAGTTTTGGAACTGAAAAACTACTAAAAATAGTAAGTTGCCAAAAAAATTGTTTTGAGCCAGTTGGAGAAGGTGGGTGGTCACTGAGATCCTCCTGGATAAGAAAGGGGTGTGTTACAATTCCCTCCCCCTTCAAAGTAACACCTTCCTTAGTGTTCTTTCTGAGTAACACCTATCATCCCTTTATCCTTCAACTAATTCAACATTGTCTTCCTTTTTGTCTCTCACAGTTTGATCTTGAGGAGACAATGCACGTTTCTGGTAGATTTCTACAGAGCTTGGGTGCACTTTCTTGAGTGAGGATTTCATGGAGATTAGTATACTTAAGATCTGAGAGAGTTCTCACTTCAGGAGCATTGGCCATCATCAGGGAATCTTTCCTTACTATTTGGTGGAGGGTTTCCATGCTATATTCATCATTTCTTTGATTGGTGCGAGTTTCCAGGAGGAGGGCGCATCTTTCTTAGGAGATATTTAGTTGGAGGGTTTGGATCTGCTAAAACCTTACAAGGGATCACTTATTTTGTTCATACACCTTTAGATCTACAGGTTTCTAGCTTACTTGTGTAGCTTGGGGTTCATATTTGTTTATTTGTGGAGTTGGAGGACTTTTCTCTTCAGCGGGGGCGCACTGTCCATAGGAGTTCTTGTGTTCTGGAGGGGGAGATATTTCCATATAGTTTGGAGACTTGGCATAGGGGTTTCCCATCCCATGATATACCTTTTTGCAGTGCATTTCAGTGGATTGGAGGCCATTTCCTTGGAGGCCAAATTCTTGGTCACTTACAGCCAGTGAGGGCGTATTACACTAGAGGGGATACCACATGATAGCAAAGGATTGAGTAGGGTCATCTAGATATTTGGTATGCATCTTGGAGGACATTTGGGAGGTCCTATTTTCACCATTCCATTCTACTTTGGAGGCACTATCAGCCACATGCATCATTCTCTCCTTTGTATCCGAGATTTGCTCCATTTTGTATGAGGACAACCATATATTATTAATAAATCAGATTTGAGGTATTTTGGTTATTTCTTGTGTTATTGATGTTGCATCTTGTTGAGTATATTCCATTGTTATATCTACATAATTTACTTGCTGCAAACACTCTAACAAAAAATCATAATATACCCCAGCGCAACTTAAGAAGACAAATATGCAAAGTGTTTGACAAAATGCCACAACCAGAAAAACCCATAAAAACACATTAGAATACAATGTTCCTGGCATCTTGGCTTGGGAACATTACAGTGGTATCGAAGTGATTTCCTTTGCCAGCCTGTGAGTAAATCTAATGTCTAGGAGGATGGATACCCCAAAAGAGATTAGGATAAAAGTTGGGCAAGCATTGCAAAGAATGTAGGAACATAATATGAAGGAAATTGCAACATTAAAAGAGTGGATGTCAGACCAATGTAAGATTTTTTTTTTTGAAATTCAGAAGCTTAAAATAAAGAGGAAAACACCTCAGTTTGACCAATTAGTTGAGCATGAGGAGTATGTGCATGGGGATGCAACCATAGATGCCTATTTAGAGTAGTCCAATGAGGCTAGTGACTCTTGCACATTTGAGGGACATTGGGTTGGACAGGATGATAGCATATGTTCTTCCACGTCATGTCGTGTTGAGGATTCAACACTTAGACACAGTAGTGACACGTGTGGGGATTCACGTGTGTTAGAACTGAGATATGATGAGAGTAGGAGGTCAGATGACCTACCCTTGGGTGTATACATGGTTGTCAGGGAGTCATGCATGGAGGAGGATGAGCTTTCTACGATGACAGTGACACATTTTTCATCTTTTCAGACACCTATGATAGCCATGACAGATGAGGATATCAGTGGTATATATGATATGGTGGAGGAGCCTTGTGTGAGGATTGTACATTAGGGGCATTTGGATCTGCAGACCCAAGAGGAGAGACATGACTTGGAGATAGTGGACCTTACACATACCTATCAACATGAGGAGATTGAGTGATGCAAGAGCATCGCCAACATCAAGTGAGCCAGCGCGGAAGCAAAGACAGCTGGACAAGCCAGCGCAAATTTTGAAATTTCCTTGAAGTTGATGCGCAATCTTAAATGAAGTCATTAAGAAGAATCGCAGTTGTATAATGTAAATGGACCTTGAGCGATTTCTCTCGTCCTTAGTAGATAGAAGGCATTTATAGGAGTTAATGCAAGTAGGTAGAATTCAATTCTAGATTAGACAATTTTTAGAAGGAAGGAGGGAAACGGGATATAGACACCCTCATTGTGCATTGTAACATTATTATTGAAGCATGAACAGAGAAAAGAGAGCATAGGGAGAGAAGCAGAGAGCTGTGTAGCAGACTCCATGTACAGAATTTCTAATTTCATATAAAGAAAGTTGTGATTCAGACTCATGGTGTTCACATATTCTCTGTGTATGCATCTTTGAATATTATGTTCATGCATGGTTTATTCTTTCTATCATGCAGTTGATTTTATGCTATGTATGAATGATTTCTTGTTGAATGTTTGAAATTTGAGAGAGGAAGAGTAAGGAGAATGAGTTTCAATTGTTTCTCTGTTTGAGCAAGATTCCTGCAAGGAGTGCAGTTGAATTGTTTGCAAGGAGTGCATCGACAAGGAGTTCAGAGGGTTGTCTCTGAAAGCTCAGGAGAGGTAGCTTTTGTTCTCATTTCCCTAGAGTGCAGCTAGGCATAGGAGCCTTGCAAAGAGTGCGCAGGCCAAGGAGAGTCTCAGGGTTGCGGAACTGAGTAAAATATCGAAGGACTGCTGCTGCAGGTGCACGTAGAGTCGAAGTATACAACATTTGAAAGTGTTGGAAGGTTGCCGCAAGGGGTGCGTGCAAGGGTCTTCTTTAAGACTCAAAGTCGTGAGAAATCTCAGGAGGGATAAGGCCTTCTAATCCATTGAATGACAGTGCAAAGAAGTTGCGACTGGAAGTATTAAGAAAGGCGCCATAATCTTGCGCCGTGGCAGAGAAGTTGGGGAGGAACACTCAGATCATCCATAGAAATCATCAAAGGGAAGAGATCAACGGTCAGGAATCTGTGGGGAGGATTAGAGAAATCTCACCAGTCATCATATCTGCCAGAGAAGCGAAGGGGTTATGGCTGCGTCCGGAGTTCAAGCTCAAGAGATTGTGGACCGTCAGATCTCATTCAAACACCCATCAACCGTTGGATTGACCAGGAGTTGCACGGAGTTTAAGCTTCATGAATGGGAGGAGGAAAGTTCTGACGAGAGGCGTGGCCATCAGAATTTTGTCATTCGTGAAATTGGGAGTCACGAGGATGAGTGATCGGGAATTTTCATAGTGAAAATCCTGGAATCAATCTGAGCCATCCATCTTGAGGAGACAGGTGGAAATCATTGAGCGCACGTCGGCATTTCGGCGACCGGGGTTTTAAGTTGACAAAGAACTTGTGTCATCGGGGCATCGAAAGTCTCAAAATCCCAAGGTTGAATCAGAGTTGTCCATCTTGAGGGGACACACGGTGAAGATCTAAGATCTCGAGAAAAGTCCCGAAAGGGAAGACTCCATCGGAGTTTCTGGACTCGGCAAATCGGAAGTTCTGTGAGCAAGAGGTCGGGAAAATCCATGTTGAAAACCCCGTAAACGATCAGAGTCGTCCATTCGTTGGGACACGTGGTGAGATCGGGAGCCCATCGGGGATTCGGTCATCGGGACTCACATAAGTGAGTGGTTTGGCTTCGTAGTTGGCGAAACCCGAGGGTCAATCTGAACCGTCCATCCACTTGGGACACATGTCAAAAATCTGAAGAAAGTCGGGGATCGACATTTCGTGAGTCTTGGAGACAAGGGGGACTTTCAATTCGAAATCGAGAATTCTGATTTTTTGAAAAGAGGAGAGCTTCGTGTGGGACCCAGTTGACGTCATCCCGTCAGAACGAGGCATCTGAAATTTCCATGGAGAAAACCTCGAAACGACGAGGACTGTCCATCCTTGAGGACGCGTGGCTGAGATCGAAGCTTTCGGGTAATTTCCCGATAAGGAAAGTCATCAATCGGGAAATCGAGAATCGGGAAATTGGGGATTCCATGGACAAGGGGTTTAATACAGTTTGACATTTGAAACCCCGAATCCTGATAAGAGGTATGACGGTGGTCATATAAGAGGAGGTCGCGTGGAATAGGAGCTTAGCCAGGAGGGGCTAAATCACAAAAGGAGCAGATCGGGATATCAGAGATCGGGAATTCGAGGAAGCAAGGATTTGTGACATCGGGGATTGGGAAACCCCGAAACCCGATAGCAACTTTCTGTTGTGAACGTAGAAGGGATTAGGCCTAAAGGATGTAAGGTGCCGAAAAAGACCTGTGGGTCAAACTTAAATAAAGATTCCAGGGGAGAATCGAAGGAGCCACTCCGGCTCGAGGGTGAACATTAAACGATCCTTAAAGACCGGGAGGTCAGCGCAGAGGCCTTTTGTTGAGGAAAAGGGGTGCGGTCTACGTCAGTTTGGTATCAGAGCGCATAAAGGTTCTTTGCTTTCTATAGCAGAGAAGAAGAAAATTCATCATGTCGCCTAGAAGAAGACATAGACAATCACCCAATCCCGAAGAGGATAGGGAAATGCCGAGAAGAAGAGGTAGACAGATGCAAAATCCAGAAATGGAAAGAGAGATGCGTGATCTACGAGCCAGACTCGAAGACATGGAGACAGCGCAAAGGCGTACAATCAGTGCTGGGGATCTTAGTGATTCCGAAAGTGAAATAGAGGCTGAACAAGAAGAAGAAGTTGTAGCTGAAGATGCATCAAACGAATGTTTGATCAGAGCTATTGCAAGAATGGGTGCAAGAGAGAAAATGGACATTCTAGTTTATGAAGGAAACTTGGATGCAGAGGAGCTTCTAGATTGGATTAGAGCTCTAGACACATACTTTGACTATGAAGATGTCGAAGAAGAAAAGAAAGTCAAGCATGTTGTCACAAGGTTGAAGGGACATGCAACATTGTGGTGGGATGAACTACAAGCTGACAGATGCTGCAAGGGCAAGCAAAAAATCAAGTGTTGGGATAGGATGATTGCAAAGATGAAGGCAAAATTCATCCCCAAATATTATTAGATTACTCTGTTCAGGAGGATGCAGAACTTGAGACAGAAGCTAATGACAGTGAAGGAATATACTGAGGAATTCTACAGGCTGAACATCAGAGCAGGTCATCGGGAGAGCGATGATGAAAAAGTTTCCAGATACATGAATGGCCTGAGGTATGATATCCAGGATGAGATGAGCATGGTTACCATATGAACGGTGGAAGATGCTTATCAGATGGATCTGAAAGCAGAAGAGAAGCTGAGCCGAAAGCAGAGTCAAAGAGGTCGAGGCAGAAGTCAAGCCAGGGGCAAATCAGTTGTCCAAGATAAAAATTAGAAGCCCAAGGAAGACTGGAAAAAACCTCAGACTCGAACAGAGAGGGGTGGAAGTTCACAGCGAGGACAACATAATGAGCAGAGAGGAGGGTATGCTGATAATAACACTTTTCCTCGTACTAGAGGTAGAGGAAAAAGAAGAGGTGGAGTAATAAAATGCTTCACATGTGGAAAGAATGGGCACAAGTCTTATGAGTGTCCTGATAAAAAGAAAGAGGGTGGAGAGACTCACATCACTGAAGCTCAAGGGAGAAATGTTGAGGCAGAGGATGCTGAAGGCAGAAGATCACTGATGATGTGAAAAGTTCTTTTGACACCCGAAAAGGAAGTGGAGAGTTCAGTCCAGAGAAATAGACTTTTTCAGACTGCTTACAAGACCAAGGACAAGGTATGCAAGGTCATTGTGGACAGTGGAAGCACAAATAATATCGTTTCAACCGAGATGGTAGAAAAGATGGAGCTGGAGACGATTGATCATCCAAGTCCATATAAAGTTTCATTCCTACAAAAGGGACATCAGGTAAATGTCACTAAACAATGTTTAGTTGAGTTTAAGATAGGAGGATATAATGATAAGATCTTATGTGATGTTATTCCTATGGATGTTTGTCATTTATTGCTGGGTAGACCATGGCAATACGACAAAAATGTGATTCATGATGGGAAGATGAACACATACACCTTAGAAAAGAATGGGAGAACTCATATGTTGCTTCTAATCAAAGATAAGGAAGTAAAATCAGAATTAAGAAACATTGTACTTCTCACGAGTGGGAAGGAACTTCTTACAGAGGTTAAGAAGGAGGAACAACAATTCATTGTGGTCAGGAAACCAAAGATTTTTTTGACCAACACAAGAGTGGATGATTTACCAGAAGAAATTCAGGAACTGCTGGAAGAGTTCGCTGATATAGTAGTGGACGAATTACCTCATTCGTTGCCACCAATCAGAAGTGTGAGTCATCATATTGATCTCATACTAGGAGCTAGTTTACCAAATAAAGCCGTGTACAAATTGACACCG
>SNQJ01S0001797.1:160000-177506 GCA_010110895.2 Picea sitchensis
CACAGCTAGGTGAAGGAGAGACTACAGAATTCAAGTCAAGAATATAAGAACAGAGTAGATCAACACCGAAGACAACTTCAGTTCGAAGTTGGTGACTTGATTCTGGCACATTTGAGGAAGGAAAGGTTCTCGAGAGGAACATATAACAAATTGAAGATGAAGAAAATTGGACCATGTAGGGTCTTAAAGAAATTTGGGGACAATGCTTATGAGATTAAATTACCCGATGGGAACGAAATTTCTTCGATATTCAATGTCTCAGATTTGTACCCATACAAAGATGGGGAAGCAGGAACAAGTGATGAACAATTGAGGGTTCAGTGGAAAAAGCAGATGCCAGTTGTAGAGAATCCACAAATGGAAAGCATACTAGACAAAAGGATTGGCAAGAAGACCAGAAGGAAAGAATACTTCAAATATTTGGTCAAATGGAAAGACCATCCAGTTGAAGATGACAGCTGGGAGAATTTAGCAGAGATTCGGAAGCATGGACAGACCGTGCGAGAGCTCATGGACAGGAGCCCATGAAAATTTTCAAGCGAGGGAGTATGATGCAGGAGCATCGCCAACATCAAGTAAGCCAGCGCGGAAGCAAAGACAGCTGGACAAGCCAACGCAAATTTTGAAATTTCCTTGAAGTTGATGCGCAATATTAAATGAAGTCATTAAGAAGAAGCGCAGTTGTATAACGTAAACAAACCTTGAGCGATTACTCTCATCCTTAGTAGATAGAAGGCATTTATAGGAGTTAATGCAAGTAGGTAGAATTCAATTCTAGATTAGACAGTTTCTAGAAGGAAGGAGGGAAACGAGATATAGACACCCTCATTGTGCATTGTAACATTATTATTGAAGCATGAACAGAGAGAAGAGAGCATAGGGAGAGAAGCAGAGAGCTGTGTAGCAGACTCCATGTACAGAAGTTCTAAATTCATATAAAGAAAGTTGTGATTCAGACTCATGGTGTTCACATATTCNATCTTTGAATATTATGTTCATGAATGGTTTATTCTTTCTATCATGCAGTTGATTTTATTCTATGTTTGAATGATTTCTTGTTGAATGTTTGAAATCTGAAAGAGGAAGAGTAAGGAGAATGAGTTTCAATTGTTTCTCTGTCTGAGCAAGATTCCTGCAAGGAGTGCACTTGAATTGTCTGCCAGGAGTGCGTCGACAAGGAGTTCAGAGGGTTGTCTCTGAAAGCTCAGGAGAGGTATCTTTTGTTCTCATTTCCCTAGAGTGCAGCTAGGCACAGGAGCCTTGCAAGGAGTGCGCAGGCCAAGGAGAGTCTTAGGGTTGCGGACCTGAGTAAAATATCGAAGGACTGCTGCTGCAGGTGCACGCAGAGTCAAAGTATACAACATTTGAAAGTGTTGGAAGGTTGCCACAAGGGGTGCGTGCAAGGGTCTTCTTTAAGACTCAAAGTCGTGAGAAAGCTCAGGAGGGATAAGGCCTTCTAATCCATTGAAGGAAAGTGCAGAGAAGTTGCGACTGGAAGTATTAAGAAAGGCATCATAAGCTTGCACCGTGGTAGAGAAGTTGGGGAGGAACACTCAGATCATCCGTAAAAATCATCAAAGGGAAGAGATCAACGGTCAGGAATTTGTGGGGAGGATTAGCGAAATCCCGCCAGTCGTCAGATCTGCCAGAGAAGCGAGGGGGTTACGGCTGCGTTCGGAGTTCAAGCTCAGGAGATTGTGGACTGTCGGATCTCATTCAAACACCCGTCATCCATTGGATTGACCAGGAGTTGCACAGAGTTTAAGCTTCGTGAACGGGAGGAGGAAATTTCCGACGAGAGGCGTGGCCATCGGAATTTCGACATTCGTGAAATCGAGAGTCACGAGGATGAGTGATCGAGAATTTTCATAGTGAAAATCCCAGAATCAATCTGAGCCATCCATCTTGAGGAGACAGGTGGCAATCATCGAGTGCACATCGGCATTTCGGTGACCGGGGTTTTAAGTTGACAAAGAACTTGTGTCATCGGGGCATCGAAAGTCTCGAAATCTTGAGGTTGAATTAGAGTTGTCCATCTTGAGGGGACACGCAGCGAAGATCTAAGATCTCAGGAAAAGTCCCGAAAGGGAAGACTCCATCATTGTTTCGGGACTCGGCAAATCAAAAGTTCTGTGAGAAAGAGGTCAGGAAAATCCATGTTGAAAACCCCGTAAACGATCGGAGCCATCCATTCGTTGGGACACGTGGCGAGATCGGTAGCCCATCGAGGATTCGGTCATCGGGACTCACATAAGTGAGTGGTTTGGCTTCATAGTTGGAAAAACCCGAGGGTCAATCTGAACCATCCATCCACTTGGGACGCATGTCAGAAATCTAAAGAAAGTTGGGGATTGGCATTTCGTGAGTCCTAGAGACAAGGGGGACTTACAATTCAAAATCGAGAATTCTGATTTTCCAAAAAAAGGAGAGATTCGTGTGGGACCTAGTTGACGTCATCCCGTCAGAACGAGGCATCTAGAATTTCCACGGAGAAAACCCCGAAACGGCGAGGACCGTCCATCCTTGAGGACGCGTGGCTGAGATCAAAGCTTTCGGGTAATTTCCCGAAAAGGAAGGTCATCAATCGGGAAATCAAGAATCAGGAAATCGGGGATTTCGTGGACAAGGGGTTTAATACATTTCAACATTCGAAACCTCAAATCCCAATAAGAGGTATGACGATGGTCATATAAGAGGAGGTCGCGTGGACTAGGAGCTTAGCCAAGAGGGGCTAAAGCACAAAAGGAGCGCATCGCGATATCAGATATCAGGAATTTGAGGAAGCAAGGATTTGTGACATCGGGGATTGGGAAACCCCGAAACCCAATACTGACTTTCTGTTGTGAACGGAGAAGGGATCAGGCCTAAAGGCTGTAAGGTGCCGAAAAAGACTTGTGGGTCAAATTTAAATAAAGATTCCAGGGGAGAATCGAAGGAGCCACTCCGGCTTGAGGGTGAACATTGAACAATCCTTAAAGACCGGGAGGTCAGCGCAGAGGCCTTTTTCCGAGGCAAAGGGGTGCAGTCTGCGTCATTGAGTCACCCCTTTTGGAGATGCCATTAGTTGATCAGGTTATGGAGACCGACAGTTTGATGGGACACTTACTTCCAGGACCAGTCTATACTGATGAGGATGCACTCCTTATTGGTTGGGATGACCATACCTCATGTCTAGACACATATGTATGGGATCCAAGTGCATATGATAGTAGCAGGGTGAGTGCACAAGAGGATACAACTGCCCATACAAGACACAGTGTGATTCAGATGGGGGTAACAATTATGGATGGTGTGGAGTGGCATACAGGAGGACCCAATAACACAGTGGAAAGTGGGCAGTTCAGTGCCTTATCTTTTGAGGAGAGTGTTGTTGGGGATTCCATGATTGAAAATAGCAGTGAGGGGCGTGAGGTAGCACCTCAGTAGGACTGTGATCAAGAGTCACGATACTTGGCAGACAATTGAGAGTCAGTGAGGACATGATCATGGAAGCCACTAGACGCATTGATGACACACATGCATTGGTGGCATATCATTTCTGGAGGGCATCGGTGGCACATGATAGTTCAGATGATGGATTTTCCATGGATGAATTTCATACTCTCAGGGAGAGGGTGACTATGATGAGGGCTGGCTACCAACAATTGTTGATGGATAGAGATTACCTATTCGTGGTTGGCGAGATGTATCACAGGGAACTTAGGGAGCAGGAGATTGAGGTAGACTGACTCATTCATGAGTCGGTGAGCACACATAGATTCTTGGAAGGCACACATACATCACTTCAAGAATTAGAGTCCATATCATAGGAGCTCCTTGAGGATATTAGACAGAGATGCACTACATCTATATTATCATAGAATCATATATATCCTTTAGCCACATTGCTAGAGGATGTTGGTGGTTTAGCATAGGAGCACCAGTTGATGGAGGAGCCTAAGGAATACCCATGATCACTGATGAGTATGGATATATATGATCCAGAGACACAAGAGGTGTCCATGTGTCACATGATCTACCCTCCACGAGGATCTTTGAGACAATCAAGCACTCACATATGCATGGGGACTCCAGAGCGAGGGGCAGTTATGAGGACACTTCCATTTGTGTTCCAGGATTGGCTGAACTTCATCTAGAGGTTGACCCATTACTACACCTAGGATCCCTGTTGTTGCAGGAGTATACTGGAGATTACATGAGTATGCAGGAGCATGAAGTGGTGAGTGATAGTTCAAAGACACATGCCAAGAGGTGTAGTGGGATTTAGGTGGACGCATTGGAGTGCAGGGAGGAGACACACTTAGTAGAGCATGGACATTCCCGGGAGATCACCTTCACAGTATCAATAGTTTCTTGAGAAATTATGGATGGAGAGTGGTTGACCAACAGTTTGAGCAGTTACCCCAAGGTGTACCTGTTGATTGGGGTTCAGTGATGAACATAGGTGAGTAGTTACCATGGATACCGGTGGACGAGATTTTGGTTGAATCCTTGGGGTTGAAAAAAGCACATGATACTTTCCAGTCCTAAATTTGGTTACATATGTCTCTGTTAGCCTTTCCCGACACTTTCATCATTGACAACAACATCAGGAGAGATAGACAGTGGAAAAGGACATGGAGAGTTGGTAGGCCGAGACCCCATGACATGAGAGTCTATATTGCACACAACAAATAGGCATGGATCATCAGAGGCAGATAGTTGAGACCTTATCCATCTTAGTCCAGGGGATAGAATACATCTCATAGGGCGACACAAATCCAGGTTCTCATGGGGATGAGCATGGAGGGATTTTGATAGTTATCATTATGACACATGAGCAGTTAGTGGGGATTGGAAGTGATAAACTTCCAAGTTTTCCATGGGATCTAGGAGTCCATTTGGTTAGTAGGTTGTTTCACCTTATGATGGCCCAAGTTGCGCTAGAGAGCCACATACTTCACTCTGGGTTGGTTTTGAGAGGGCTTGCAGGGGATTGTCCTATGGAGCGAGACAATTTCTCCTTTTTGATACTCATGATCGAGTATGGAAAGGGTTGGGAAGATATTACTTCCACATAGGTACTTTTACCAATGCAGCTTCTGGATAGCAAGTCCAGTCTCCACAGGTATTTTAGCATGAGGATCAAGGAGTGGGGGATCCAGTATGTATAACATGAGAAGATAGTCATTATCAGAGTAGTGCATATTCAACATGGTGATATTGGGAAGAGACTAGCATGGGACCTAGGGATTGCAGGGATGAGAATTTCATTGACTGATGGAGGTGACTGGATCCTTGCAGGGGAAATTCACTTTGAATTTCCATTGTGCTTTAGTATTGAGGGGATCACGTCACTTGAGGGTGGTTCATGAAGGTCTTGTAGTACCTCACTATGGCAACAACATGTTTAGTTGGAAGAGACCTTGTTGGTCTTTTTATGGACTTGGAGGATAGACTCATTCCGGTTTGAGGCCATGTGTCATTTGCAGGAGACTCATGGTGATGATACGCTACAATATTATGCTTCACAGGGTATTACAATTCACATCCTGATATGGGACCCAGGGGGTAGTGTGCATGATAGTTCAGTTGTGGATGGAGCCTACTATATGTCCCACAGGTGGACATGGGACCCCGATATTATATATGGATTGATTCAGTTATTGCTTGAGAACAAGCAATATTCTAGCAGGGAGGACTCTAATGTCCCCACTTTGGGACATCATTATATTACAAAGTGTTATGATGACTAGAGTATCCAGATAGGGGTTATAGTGAGTGCATGAGCTATTGAGGAGTTTTTTGGGGCCTGACTTGCATCACTCATCTTATTTCATCATCATGATCCATTCTGCACAACTTGTCTTTGGTTCCGTCACATTTCGACGATTTCCGTAATTTTGAGTTATTTTGGGCTATATGTTAATTAAATTCACTAAGGAGGTCATATTGGGAATACTACTTGGAGGAACCTCTTAGTGTAATAGCTCAATTGAATCAGAAGGAATAGCACTATAGGATAGGATGATGAGAAGTGAATTTCAGTGGCCATAGAAGCCATAAGGAGAGATAAACCACTTTTTAGAGGTAAAATAGTTAATTAATTAATTAAAGTGATTTAATAATTAATTAATTAAAGTGATTTAATTAATTAATTAATAAATAAATAAAGTAAAATTCACTTGGAGAGACAAGGTGAGAAGGGAGGATAAAAGAGAGATAGGGGCCTCTATTCTCTCATTATGTTGTTTATCATTTTGATGTCTGGCTTCTTGCTAGAGAGCCCATGCACTTGGGGTTTTTGAGGGTTTTGACTGAACAAACCCTAGACATCAGCTCGATGGTGAAAGATCCCAACTTTCCTTATCCAAGCTTGGCCAAGGAGATGAAATATTCCTCCCTCACCATTCTACATCAATTACCATTCAGTTCTTGAGGCAGTTGAGGAGACAAGGCACATTTTTGGTATATTTCTGCAGAGCTTGGGTGCACTTTCTTGAATGAGGACTCCATGAAGATTATTAGACTTCATATCTAAGAGATTTCTCACTTTAGGAGCATTATCCATCATCGACGTGTATTTACTTACTATTTGGTGGAGGGTTTCCATGCTATATTCATCATTTCTCTGATTGGTGTGGGTTTCCAGGAGGAGGGTGCATCTATCTTAGGAGATCTTTAGTTGGAGGGTTTGGATCTGATGAAACCTTCCAAGGGATCACTTATTTTGTTCATACACCTTCCGATCTATAGGTTTTCAACTTACTTGTGTAGCTTGGGGTTCATATTTATTTATTTGTGGAGTTGGAGGATTTTTCTCTTCAGGGGGGCGCACTGTCCATAAGAGTTATTGTGTTCTAGAGGGGGATATATTTACATACAGGTTGAATACTTGGCATAGGGGTTTCCCATCCCCCGATCTACCTTTTTGTAGTGTGTTTCAGTGGATTGGAGGCCATTTCCTTGGAGGCCGAATTCTTGGTCACTTACAGCTAGTGAGGGCATATTACACTAGAGGGGATACCACATGACAACAAAGGATTGAGTGGTATCATCTAGATCTTTGGTATGTAGCTTGGAGGACTTTTGGGAGGTCCTATATTCACCATTCCATTCTACTTTGGAGGCACTATCATCCACATGCATAATTCTCTTCTTTGTGTCCCAGATCTTCTCCATTTTGTATGAGGACAACCATATATTATTAATAAATTAGATCTGAGGTATTTTGGTTATTTCCTATGTTATTGGTATTGCATCTTGTTGAGTATATGCCATTTTTATATCTACATCATTTACTTGCTGCAAACACTCTAACAAACCATCATAATAGACCCTAGCGCAACTTAAGAAGACAAATCTGCAAAGTGTTTGACAAAATGCCACAACCAGAAATCCCCATAAAAACACATTAAAATACAATGTTCTTGGCATCTTGGCTTGGGAACATTACACGAGTCTTATAGCGGAGGTGTCCCTCTGACTTGATATGTCGAGGCATCCCTTCATCATGTGTCACCATGACACATCATTCTCTATGACGATCATGTCTTATCACATGGTTCTGATGTCACAACAATAGCCCCTTTCCCATACTTACTAGCTTGAAAACCATCATCTTTCCCTCCAGGACATATATTTTGTATCACTTGTATCACATGCATGCAATAAATTCATGAGATACCATCATCAGTCTCACTCAAACCTCTTCAATCTATTGTCCACAGATTTTAAATTTCATTTATCAATAGTTGAAATATGTTCTATACAGGAACCATATTTCTACAAGCCCAAGGTTTCTTTCTCAGGGTAGTTTGGCTCTTTCATACCCATCAGGAATTGGTCTTATTTTTGGTCTTATCATGCTTCCATATCCAAGACTCTTCTTCCTGCAAATTCAAATTCAGTCAGCCAAACAAATTGTTAGTTTCCCATGAACTTATATTTTCATTGCACCTTTACAATGGCATCACAAACAATTTTTAAATTGTGCATACTAACAATCAAATCACTTTTATCTATTCGTTGATATAAAGTAGAAGGAAATATCATTCCTTATACATGCATCATTTTAGCGTACCAAACCTTTCCAAATGCAATTCAACATTAAGTGAATTTAATCAATGTGGCAATGCCCATAGCCATATTCACACACAATGCACCCTTGCATTGAATTCCAGAGTACCACATTTCATATTAGGCACTGTTTCCATGGTGTGTTGGGTCTCAACCAACCTCTTCACCACATTGATTCTCTATCTACACTATTTATTACAAAAGAACTATATTTTCTGCT
Source organism: Picea sitchensis (assembly GCA_010110895.2). NCBI lineage: Eukaryota > Viridiplantae > Streptophyta > Pinopsida > Pinales > Pinaceae > Picea > Picea sitchensis. Next base: position 168,279 of record SNQJ01S0001797.1, read on the forward strand.
TTAAGTTGATCATGACCTCAATCTGCATATGAAATTTAAAATTTCATATGAATGCATTCAAGCATTCTTTCTTTGTTGTCAATGAGGGTGCCATTTTTCATGGCCACCCATGTTTCCTCTCTTTACCATTTTTACAACTACGGTAGGATATTGGAAGGTTCTCCTTCCATACTAGACAATCCATTACCCACCTTCTTATACAAACATGCATATCATCAAATAATAAAAACATTTCAGAAGGGATTCTTACCCAATCCCTTTTAAATTCTCATGTCACATGAGAATGAACACTTTTATACTTGTTCTGGCTTCCAACACCCTTTCCGACATTACCTCATCAGTGGTGCTTTATGGGGACTCTCCAAGTCCCTTCATCAATCTTTCAACATCAACCTTCTTGTATTTATCTTCTTCCTGAGGTTTTCAACCATCGGTAGTTATGCTTCCTCAACAACTCCAATCATTTCCTATACATAACATGCATTATCACATTCAAAACTATGTCAGTTTTCTTGTAAATAACAATGCATGTATCGTAGTATTTAAAACATTTTCAATTATATTCTAGCATATCTTCATGCATTCTATAACATTATCCTTAATGTTTTCATGAGTGAAAACACAATCAATTTTCAGTTGTTTATACAATCACACAATTATCAACATTCTCATGCTAGAAGAATTTACACAACTAACATTTCAGTCCTCTCATCCCATCAAGGGAGGAGTTAAGGGGTTTTCATTCCTTCCAACTCCTTTTCACCATCAGAGAACTTTTAACTTAACCAAACTATTTCCAAGGCCTTATTTCCTTTCATAACATAGCTTAACCAAGCTCATTCATTTAAACCTATTCATTATTTTATTTTTCTTTTACCATTTGTGCTTGTTTTCACAGCCGTTCTTTTAAGGTACATAACTCTGCCTCATACATTAGAGTTTTAAAGTGAGAATTGTATTCCACCTCTTCTCCTTCTTTGTTTTATCAATATATCCCTCTTGGGATCTTCCTTCTCTCTTCATTGAGTAGGCTTAGTCAAGTTCATATTGAATTTTCTGGGTGAATTAATATGCTACAACAACAAGATTTTGGTTCACAAATTAACCATGAACCAGTGCATTTGGAACATTGCCAATCAGATTGGTCACTATTCATTGACATGTCTCCCATGCATGCTTTATGTTTTAGAATGCAATCCATGATTCTTGTATAGTTAGACTTTGCAACCCACTGTTTATTAGTTCAACATTCCGTAATATTATAACTCTGTTCTCCAAAAAAAGTGCTTCACACAGTCCCTCCACAAGAACGTTTTCAACATGCAACTCTTTTGTTGCATATCCATCACTATCTAAGATGACCTCAACTTTCAGTCTACCTCAGCTTCGTTCTTTCGGAAATTCACCCAATATTCCATAAGGAATATAAGTATGCAATCTTATTATGCATTTCATATTTACATTTAAATAGATACATCCATCAGTCTGCATTTATAGTGTGCTTTTATGCACTCAACCACATCTATCAGTATGCCATGTCTTTACTGTAGGCATATTCCTAATTTTACAAACATATTTACTTTTTAAAATTATTTAACTCATGATTATTCACAATCGTTCCCATGTCATCCTCAAGTAAAATTCATGTTTCCTTTTATCATAACAACAAAGCATTCTTGCTTATTTATTATTTCAACAAGTTACACTAGCTCTTCCTGAGGAAAATGGAATACATCCTCCTCAAACTATTATCTAGATATGATTGTTCAAACCCTCCTACATAGGGCCAACCATGCATCCATGGAATTACTCAGATATTGCAAGTACACAACTTGCCTCATAACCTACTTGATCATACATTCATATCATGCCCTTACACACACGCGCACACACGCACACACACACACACACACACACAAAGTATGTGCATCACACACCTATTTACATCATTCATTCACTTTCATTTAATATCATCCTATTTTGGTGAGGAACTACAGTCCTTTGTATGACCAGTCTCACAAATAAAATAATAATTATGTTTCCCTCTCTCATGGAAACAACCAACAAGAAGTTACTCTTGCCCCACTGCTATAAAAGCATCCTAAAATTCAGAAAATATAAGTAGGTAGTTACAACACTACATAAGGCAACAAAACAACCATTATAACTTTTCTTCATGTCTCACTTCAATTTCCTAGCCAGCAAGCCTCTACAAAAGGGAATCCTTTCCCATACTCCCTCTTATTACCACTTGATTCTACCAGCCATATCCACATAGTTACCATCCACCTCTAGATGCCAATTTGACCCATTGGTCATCTATAAGCGCACCAACACTTCCTATACCAAACTTTATGTCAACCTTTCATTAGTCATTCTATCTCATCTTCATAGAGTTATATATAATAACATTATCAACATTTTAACCATGATGTTACTCTTAGCATATTCTGTGCACCAAGCACTTTACCCCTTACTGCAATTCATATGTGTTCCAAATATTTTCCTTTTTCATTTATTTTCATTGGCAAGCCTTTAGGTCAATAGGTTTATACATTTCCTTAATAAAACCATGAGCTCATAAGCTTGCTCATATGCCATTATTATCTTATCTCTTGATGAGGACTAACAATAGTTCAAAAGGACTCCTTGTGGTTTTTCTTATAGTTTGTCCTAGCACCACACCTTGATCATTACAGTTTAGTAAACTAACCTTACACATTTTCATTAGTCCTCTGATCATGAGGAGTTATATATACACGGTTTAGTCTTTTATATATACCTTTTTCCAAATGAATGGAAAAAGGTGCTTGATAAATAGTAAGTGACTTATTGTTTGTCAAATTTCTACAAGACTAAAAGACTAAACCATGTATCAAGATTTCTCAAAACTAATATAAGGCACTTGTTTGTCAATTACCTCAATATTTCCAAGAAACATGCATTTGACATGCCAAACTTTGCTTTCATGTTGTACAATAACATTGTTGTCACAAGTCGGGTAGACTTTGACTGAGCACTAGGTCCAAAGAGAGGGGTGGTGGAAGGAGATTTTAGGCTTTCAAAAATTATATCATTGATATGATCATCATCCCCTAGATCATAGTTCTGGAATGAATCTAAAATCATTGTCTCCATGGAAGTTGTATCCCGTAAGTAATCATCCATACCAACCTCTTTTTGATTGTCTCAATTGTCGACTTCTGAAGAACTAATATTTTTGTAGTCATTCCTAATTGGTGAATCTAGACATAGTGGGAATTGGATAGGTGGTTGATTCAACCATTCTTGGTATGATTCCTCTTTGATTTGTGCTCTCATTGCAATCTTATCTCGGGTTGACATTGTTGTGGGGTGCAACAAATAATGGTAGGTAGGTTGCTCATCATCAGAAAAATCCTAATTTCAAAAATATTGAACATTAGTACAACTATGATATTAGTAAGCACAATGCAATAATTTGTTTATTCAAATTACATTATACCAAACAATTATTACCATTGCAGACCAAGGATTGCGGTTGGAAGATGGAATGTCACAATTGGCAGGGTAAAGCAGTTGTCCATTTTCATCTACCAACTTCTTGCAATATGTTTCTCCTGATAAGACCTTCCGACGTTTTTGAATTGATATTGGAATATTTTTTGCATTTGAACTCGATTCTGAATCAAGATCCTGCAAATTTGGATACATTTTTATTCATATTGACATGGATTAAAAAAAATTCAATGAGATAATCGAAACATAAATAAAATAAGTTAAACTTACAGGAGATGGAAATGGAGAACTTCACGATGGACTTTGAACAATATGGGATGGGATGGAATTTGAAGAATTGGCCATTTGATCATATAATAAGGTTTTCTCCTTGCATTTAAGAAAAAATAGCAATAAATTTTCCTGTACATATCTAAAATAAATTTCGGGGACCATACAACAATCTGAGTTTGAATATAGTTTTGAAACCATTTTTTAAAAATAAGGTGACATAAAACGTAAAATGTATACTGAAGTATTGCAAGTCATGTAAATTTATCCTAAAAGATAATTTCAGATGAATATATTATTTTGTGTGCAAATAAAAGTTAAAATAAATTTAAGAGCATCCTAGTGTGCTTGTAAACCACAAACGCATCAGTGCACATATTAACAATAAGCACTAGTACGTTGAAAAATCGACAACACCGTGTTTCAAGATTTTGTTAATAAAAAACAACTATATGTCGTCGGTGCAACAAATAATATGGACACACTAGTGCGTAATGTAATATGGCCACACTGGTGCGTCTTACATAAACGCACCGTCGTGCCGAAAAAGTAAAAAAAAAACAATATTTTTTTTAAACAATTAAAAAAAGAGCGAGAATCGAATTTCATAAAGTCATTTAAATACTAAAAAGATATTCACTATTTCATTATTTTGCAAAATTTTGCAGGGGAGAGACTTGCAAGAGAGACCTATGGAGGAACATTGTGGAGGAGCAGAATACTTTGTAACCACAACATTATTCATAATATGAGAATTTGAAGGGTATGGTGATTCACTCTAAACCCTTTTCATAAAGTTTTTTTAATATTAAGAAGGTATTCAATATTTTCATTAATTTTCCAAAATTTACAAGAGACAGATTTGGAAGAGGGACAAACCGAGGAGCACTGTGGAGCAGAAGAATACTTTGGAACAACATAAATATTCATAAAATCAGGATTTGAAGGGTATGGTGATTCACTGAAATCCCTACNTACTTACCTTAAACCCTTGTTTTTTTTTTCTTACGTGAATGCAAAATTTCACCCTAAGGTTTAACTCCCTTTATCTGTCACACATCAGACCCCTAAGTACCTTTTTAAGGGATGGGGTACAAATTTTTCGCTTACCTCTGACGAATATGGCATAGAGGACTAATCCCTTTTTCTAAATGAACAATCTCGATGCATGCCAGACCTCCCAAACTAGAGTTAGGATCCATTCGACACCTAAAGTTCATCAATCCTACTAGACCCCATTCAAATCGTCAACCCATGGAAGATTAGCATGCACCATCACAATGATGTTTTTAGTCAGCATTGATTCACCATGTCACCATAGGGCGCTTAAGCTTGCTCGACTAGAGGATGCCATTTGTCCCTCTCCTATAGTCCAAATAAAATACATAATTAATATCTCGTAGAATACCATTCCTTGGTAATTAATTACTTAAACCTCATTAAGGATAATTATTCTATACAATTAATTATCCAATAATTAATTTTTTCTTAGCATAATAACCATGGCCCAGTAATTACTGAGGTTTTACATTCTCTTTTCTCTCTTAGAAGTAATTTACCACTAACTTAATAAATTACTCATATGATAATTATGCGTGCCCAAGTTAAGGTATATAATTCAATTCTCCCCGGCATGTAACTCCATGCCAAATTTTCACATATTTTAACATATATAAATATATGCATACTTATTTATTTACTGGAAAAATGATTAACTATATTCAACCACAAATTCTCTTTTTATTAATTATATTATAATACAATTATATTTAATTATATTATAATATGATTAATTTATATCAAAGGATCACTTAGGATTATCAATGCCTATTAATACCTAAGCCTTTGGGCTTCGATGAAGATTCCTCATCAGGATTTTATGAACCCAAATCTCTCAAATGTCGGAGTTCCAGAGAGGGTCCCACCTCTGTTATGCCTTTATGCCAATACAAGTAATTATATTACCATATGATATAATTACGTGTGTTTAATAATATTGTAACATTGGAAAGAGAGAAAATAGGTTTGGCCTTCGGTTGTTTTTCCCTTACACTCTATATTTTCCAAACTTCCTGGAGTCCCGAAGCTCCGAACTCTGATAGTTTGAAATTCCCGATCTCCCGAAGGGCCCACACTTACATGTGACTTCACATTAAATATTAAATTAAAAAGAGAAAAGGGGTTGGTACTTTATTACATACCAATATCATAATAAATTTATTTAAAATATATTATAATAACCTTTTTAGAAAAATGTGCCCAAGTTTATAAAGTTTCCAATATTTTATTAATATTTGACATGAGAGAAAGAGAGAGAGTTCTCTGGGTCAATCTCCTTCGGCTCTCCCATACATCCTTTATATTCAATTCTCTCGAAGGCCCGGAGTCCCAAAGCTTCGAAGTGACCCCACTTGTGGACGTTTCCACGTTATTTAATATTTAAAAAAAGGGTTCGCTTCGCTCACGTGTAACAATTTTAATAAATATTAATATAATATACTATACTATATTACACCTCTCGAAATTCTCACCCAGGTCTAATCAATATTTAATCTTACATTTAATATTATATATTGTAATGAAGGAAAATATATTCGGGTCCACACCTTCGCTCTTCCACACAATTCTTCATTCTCATATAACCCGGAGTCCCAGAGTTCTAGAGGGAACCCACTTGTATTATATTATTATTTTTAAATACAATGAATTGATTTGGATTGTAATATAATATACAATTCAATGAAGGTGTATTATGACAAATCACGTTAATTGATCACATTAAACATAATGATATAATTAATTAGAATTCTTATCTAAGCATCCTTGTTCAGGAATTCTACAACTTTGTCTTGTGGAATCCCATCACCCAAACATCCTGGAGCCCTGAAGCTTCGAACTCCCAAAGTTTTGAAGACCACGAGATGGTTAAAACATTTGGTCATCGTTTATTCCCTGGTGTGTTTGACATTAAAATAATAATAAATATATTCTCTTTGGTCTCATGTATTTTATGCTCGAGGGGCTTTAACCCCCATTTTCAAAATAATAAAATAATAATAATAATAATAATAATCATATGTATATATACATATATACATATATTTTCACGGTCTTTCTCAGTTTTGTTACCTAGAAGATTTAAGGAAAATTATTTTCTTTTACAGAAAAATAAGGAAAGGAAAATTATAGTTTTCCACACTTTATAAAGAAATTTAATAAAAGTTTATATTCCAAGGAAATTTCTCCATCCTGGAAATTAAAATATAGTTATAATCTTTCTCTTCTCGTGGGTAAATGAGTAGAATTTTGTTTCCTTATTATTGTGCTTTACTAGTCTTACTGAATTTAAGGAAAATGATCCCAAGACAAAGATTTACCTCCACAGTAAATTCAGTGTTTCTACTAGGATTTACTGCCCACCAAACTTTTAGAGGATTCTTCCCAAATTTAGGAGATTTCACACAATTTAAACATAGATGTTTATTTATGCCCCAAATAGAATTTTGAGAACTTTTGTATTTTAATTCATTTAGAACAATTTCATGTTTATGTCCTAATTATTTTTCCTCAATAATTATTTATAAGGGATTTCAATGTTTTCCCATATTTGGGATTATTTCCTAAATTCCACACAAATCTAATATCCTCTAACTTTTTTGGCATGGGATTTGAGAAAATACTAAAATGGAGCGCTATTACACAGAAGAATTACTCTCTCTTCTTTCAGAGGAGTTATAGATATTTTTAATTGTTCACTCATCAAGTCCCAAGCATGCATTGAACTGTACAACACATTCAACTACCACATCCACTCCTAGAAATTTTATTTTTGCACACAGATAGTCAAGAGATAAGAAATTAAATCAAAAGATCTTTAGCTAACACATTCTCTTTATTTTGCTTAAATTTCTCAAGTCACTTTTGTCAGAAATTAAACTTACATAGTTCTAAAACATAGTATAAAAATTTCTCTGATCTAAACACTACAGAGTTTTAACCAAATATACTTATCTAGAAACCCGATAGTGATGCAACTATTGAAGGGGGTGACCTTTTCCACCCAACTGTAGGCACAACAACTCCTGGAGGGATTTACTATTGGCCACCCCTAGCTAGATCATGATTCTCTGAGAGAGACTATTCCTTTTGTTCAGCAACAACCAAGGATGGAGGCCACTCTCCTCCTCCCATAGGAACTTGGCAGATCGATTTTCTCTCCACCAAGCAAAGGGGTCTACAATGAGTGATTTCACAGTCACTCATATTCTCTACAACCCCGTTTCTCATCTTGGACTGAAAACATTTCCCAGTAAATTCATGTACCCCAAAACAATTCGTTTCTCAGTTCTCTCTAGAACTAGAGAGCTGCACATGCTCTCCCTCTTCAGAAAATGGTCACCCGACTCATCTACTTTTCCTCCTCTTTTATACTCATGAATTTCCTTTCTTTTTTTTTCTTTCCTCAGCAAGATTTCATGGGTCCCATTCCCAATTTCGTGGGTTAGGTCAAGAAGTTTTCAAATGTGTACTCTACCCATCTCCTCATTGAATTTTGAGGGCTTTCCAACTACCATCCTTACTCATAATTTCTTTTTCTGGTTCAGAGGTCTGTTCTGGGTCTGAATAATTTAAATCCAACAGAGTACTGGTCTAGTAGGGTTCATCTCAACCATTGTTGGTTCTCCTCACCATCTCTCTCATGCATCATGATCTACCTTGGAAAACCCCTTCAACAATTATGCCACACTTTCCATTTGATTTAGTAACATAAATATATACATTACCTTTTATAACAAAAAGGTTCATCAATTCCAACATCCACACATATTCAGTCTGCCCATAGTCTTTTAGTAGTTTATAGTTATATTTACAAGTTGGGGGAAGCAAGGGTATTACACTATCACTTCATAATTAACGCTTTTCATTTTTGTAATGCCCTCCCGTTCGTCACGACGACAACCTCTTATAACAAGTGGATTTTTTGTTTTTTGTTTTTAAAAGTGTGTGCACGCGTGTACAAGGAAAAACAACACATTCGACTCTACGTCGCGACCCGACGACTAACCAGACACAACCACAATGAACACAACGAAATGAAATAAGACGCACAACAAGTACTGCAAGCATTAAACGACCATCAATCGACCATAAAAGACTGACTTCCCGCCCGTCCTACCCTGCAATGGTTAGGACCTCCAAGACACACAAGCAACGCTCAAGCCCAGGTTCCCATCGATTTTAACCATTTAAGGTCTCAGGGCTGGCGACTGTTCTGAGGAACATGGAGGTGTCTACATCAATCATCAAATCAATGAAATATCACAGTAAATAAATCAACCCAAATAGAACACTTCCTGACTCAATCCGGAGTCCAAGGGGTTCCATTGATGTCTCTGCATCCTCAAGGTCCAAAACCCTGCACACTCAATAAAACTGAGTCAATAGCACCTGTCTATGTCA
>SNQJ01S0001797.1:206906-239718 GCA_010110895.2 Picea sitchensis
GTAAAGGTATTGAACTCAGGTCACCTAGCAAACAAAATCCACACCTTAACCTATTTGGCTAGCAAAAATTGACTCAATAAAACTTTTACAAGGAAACGTGCTTTTAGGGATTTTAAATATTTCTAAAAATTGAATTTGGGTTTTAATGGTGATAAACTTTCACTAATCTACCACGACCATAGCCTAAAAAATCAAGACCGGGGTATTTACAAATTATAAATGCTTTTAGAAAAGTTGGTTATTCGTTTATGCTTCTAATATAATTGGCATCATGTTTGCTTTAATTTTTTTTCTTTTCTAAAGTGGGATCAAGACTCTTGTTTCTCTTTTCAAAACACTTTAAGTTGAAATGGAATCACGATTTCCGATACAATGTTTTTGGGTTTGAATGAGATCCACATTCCTACTTTTTTTTTTAAAAAAAAAATTAATTTTTTTATTGGAGAAGGGAAAATGTAATATCATTTGAGATTGTAACATGGGATAGGGTTAGGGTTAATGGCAAGAGCATCAGGAGTGTAATCACATCAGCTATGTGGTCCAACAGTGTAATGTGAGCTACGATTAGGGTTAGGGTTAATGGTACAAGAGATGTGATTGTAATCACATAGAAAATAAAATGTAATATCATTGTTATTCTTTCCCTACATGAGGAATGGAAAATCAAACACAACACCATCCTTATTCCCTACATTGTATACTTCACCAACCTTCACACAAGCCTATACTAATGTGGATGTAACTTTTCATAGACCATTTCATCTCATCTACATGAATAATTCAAACATGCAAGTTTGGGTGGCTTACTACTGGTGTCTCTCCCCTGAATCAATAGAGCACATTGATCATGATTGATGCAACATTTTGGTACTAACCACTTTGTAGTACCAACCATAATCCAATGATTATGTTGTATACACTATAAGGGTGACCTTCCTACCAAGGTGAGCCTTTATCTCAAGATAGACTCACCTTTAAGGCTCAACCATTGTTCTCAACCTCTGTAAAAATCATGCACATATTATTTCTCCATCCAACATCTTTAGATAGTGAAAGTTTATGCATCAAGATTAATGGTTATGCACTTGTGAGTTACACATTCCAATCACCACGAAAAACACATGGATATGGGGGCAAGTTATTCATCCTCATCACTATGAAGAACCCATTGATCCATGCACCTAATGAATATGTATCTAGGAGCTCATCCTAATGTGTCAGTGGTATATGGATAGATGTGAATTTCACTATTCTAAAGTGCCCATGAAATCTAGAATTTCCAGTATTTCCTTGCAAGTTTAACTTTAGAATTTTGTAAAGTCACCATGAATTTAAATTTGGATTTGAGAAAGCATCCTTGCTCAACTATGATTTTTTGTTTCTGGTTTCATTCAAAATGAGCAAACATTTGACATGGGAAAAAAGTAGATCGAATCTCATGACACGTGACAAAATTGGATTGGCCATGCCTAGACATTTGGAGTTAATTACAATATTATGGCCATATTTGAAATGACCACAATAACCATTCCCATCTCCATATAACAATTTGTTGGGTTTGCAATTGTTTCCTTTCATGCCTATGTCTTCTTCATCTCACTAACCCCCTATCAATGTCAACTATTCCCTAGCTTCAATGAGGTGTATCTCGTAACCACATGAACCATTGCCTTATTATATTAAAGAATTAATGACATTTGACTATTTAATAGTTTTGTTTTGGGTGCTAGCTTATAGGAAGAGTATGGAGGTCCATCAATTTTGAAGATTTACAAACTTATGAACAACTTCACAAAATTCATTGTAGTAGTAGAGAAAGAGTCAAGTATGAATAAGAGGCATAAAGCATGATAGAAGTAGAATACGTGGCAAGTAGAATAAGATTCAAGTATCAATTGTGTGGATTTATGCTAGATTATTTTATTGGAAGTCCTTTCATGGCTACTAATGTGATTAGTGAACCCTTTATTTCTTAAAATGGTGGAATTTTGAGCTTGATAGACTTCTTCCTCAAGCATAACAGGTTATCAAATTCAATTTACAAGTCTCAAGGAAATATTTTTAAGTTATTTCTTCTCTATCTAAGTCACAAAAATAAAAATAAAAATTTGTAATTACTTATCCTATAAAAATATTATTTTCTTCAATACACCTAATAAGATTTTAAACCTTTATACAAATTTAATAATATAAGTGTCTTCCTTCAACACAATCCTAGTAAAATATTTAAGATATATATAGCTAATAATACGGAGATATTTATTAAAAATATATTTCACTCATTCAAATTATGATGAAAGTGGTTTTGATATTGTCTTTAGGTTTAAAAGTTCACAAATATCATAATTTATATATTTGAATTTCCAAACATTTTTAATTAAATTTTTAACAATTTCTCTATCAAAATGATTTAAAATATAAAGAATGTTAACTCCTAATTAAATAGAAAAAATAATAATTATTAAATAAATAAAAACTTGATTTCACATTTACTTTTACTTAAATTAAAAGTTAAATAACTTTGACTCCTAAATAAATAGCAATTACCATCATTATTAGATTAAAAAACCTCGATTTTCACATCTTTGTGCAAAATAGTGTAACATAACTTTTACCTTTTCAATGCAAAGTGTTGTAGCTAGTGTAAATACTTTTTTTTTTTTTAACTTTTATTTTTGTCAAATAGTGCAACATTACTTTTGCTTTTTCAGTGCAAAAGTGTTGTAGGTAGTGTAAATGTTAATTACGTCGAAGGCATTCTTTTAAGGGATGGTTCACCTCGGCTCTTTATTGTCTATCGAGGGCCTATCAAAAACTTCCATATGTTCATTAACAATTGACAAATCTCCTAAAAATTGACAAATCTCCTCCCTCCACGCATCTTTCTTCCTCACCAACTCCAAACGAGGAAATTGTTCAATAAGTGACGACTTCACCGACTCCAAATGAGGAAATTACTTAATCAAAAGTGGCTTCATCGACTCCAAATGAGGAAACTGTTAAATAAGCGACGACTTCAAGCTTTCTTTTGGTAAATAGACTAGACTTGACACCGACACATTTCCATTCAACCATTTGGCATGTTGATCCTCATCAACATGTGCTACTCAATATCATTCTTAGACAAATCAATTTCCCAGACAAAGCATGGCCTGACCTCACACACTTTCTTTACGCCATTGTTGGGGTTCCATTGTCGAAGGGTGTTGGCGCAGGCCAATTTTTGAAGAAAATCAAGGAAGTTTTGAAGGAATCAAGGTATAAATCAGAAAAGATAAGGCAACGTTGGAAAATGGGGAGCACATCGGAAATAAAGAAAAAGAAATGCCGAGGAAAAGAAATTACAAAGTGGAAAAACTGTTGCAGAGCAGTTGGAAAGTGGACAAGTGATGTCTTGGAGAATGGTTGGATCGTGGGACAGCCGAGATTAAGCAGTTGGAAAATGGAAAAACCTATTCCACTTAGGGTTATGGTTTTTGTAAGGGATTTGTACCACTTTTGTATAAGTAGAATGTATTAGGAATGTCAAAGGAGTTAGTCAATTAGGCAGCCATATGGTAGATTGGTTAGAAGTTCTCAGTTTAGTGAGGACTATTGTGATCTGTGGAGATCATTTATAATGGAGTAAGAAATGTACAATGTGTGACACTATATTTTTCATGAAGAATAATAAAGAGTTGAAGCAACTCATCTTTGTGGACGTAGCCCCAGGAGGGGGTGAACCACAGTATATCTGGGTTATGTGTGAATTTTTGCAGTACTCTTGATTATATTTTATTTAACGAGTTTTATGATGAACATGTTAGAAAGATAAAGGAAATAATACTGCGCACTAAGGATAAACTGATGAAATTTGTAGAACAATACTAAATGGATGAATATCATAGCTAGTATTAAGATATGAACCTTATGTTGTAGTAAATGAATCTATGCCATCGAGTATATGTTGTTTTGATAGTTAATGAAGTTCTGTTAGAATAATGGTGTCACTGGTCAGAACTAGATCCATCTAGGGAAGTATAATAAATGAGTATTCGAGAGATAACAGTGGAATAGATCTAATTCCCCTGAGAGAGAAACACATCCCATTCCATGGTTGCAGACATCTAAGTCCTGCTACCATCGATTAAATCCATCTTGGGTGAGACTGCGCAGTGCACTCTGTGCGTTGTGTTTCCTTCTGGTATCCATAAGGGCCAATGGTTGAAGGGTTGTTGCTAATCCTGTAGTTAGAACCTGGGTCAACCCATAACAACCAAAAATGGTTTGGTTGTTGGTTGGAACTCAGAATATTATATCTGGAGGGATGTATCACACAGTATAGCGCGAGGATTTAAGAAAGGGGATGTTTTTAGGTTGGAACCCCATGAAAGAAGATATTGAAAGATGGTTGATAGTTTAGGAACTATAGTTTTCCCATAAAGATAATAGAATCCCTAGGTTTAATCCAAGACATTACTTGGAGAGATACATATTTAGTGAAATACATGAGAGTTTCTTTAGTGAGTTTCCCACGCTATTTCAGGAGTGGATAACCTGGTTGAAAGATACCCATCCAACGAATAGAGTTAGATCAGTGGAGTGGACAGAAGAGAATATCACGCGGTTGAAGAGGGTGAATAAAAAATTCACGCACGTAGTATATTTCTGGCTAGACAACATTGTAGTGGGGTATATCACTGAGTTTGCAGTAGATACATCGAAGTCTTACAGTGTAGAAGAACATGAATTTATTAAGGGCCCAAGGGGAAGGTACATCATGTCATTGTACACTTCAATCAAAAGATTGTTGCATGATAAAGGGGTATTAACTATGGAATCAGACACCTAAACTACCCCGTGTGCATGGGGGAGTTAGGGGAAACACTGAGGAAGGTATGATATGGAGGTGGAAATGGATAGATGAGAGCATAATAAAGAGAAAGATCCCATTATGATGGATCAAGAGGAGATCCATTTTTTTTTGCAGAAGGTAGGAATGATGTGCAGTGGTAGACTCTATCGGTATAAGCTCAATAGGAAGAAAAGGGAAGTATCTGAGAGGGAACACTTGGAGAGTGATGAGGAAGAGGTAGAGGATATCCGTGTTTTGGATCACATTGAATAAATAATACGTACCACATATGAAAGAATGACTAAAGGAGTGGGATATAATGAGGAAGAAGGTACCCCTGTCGAGATCTGAATCAATGTAGAACCTACAACCCCATGTACGATTAATGCATCAACAAAGAAATAATTGTTTAGAGAACAAGTGATTGGCATTCATAGGAATCTAGGAGATCAGAATAGAAGTGAGGGTACAAGTGGAAGTACTAGCAGCAGTGTATGTAGTGGTACAAGTGGAAGTACTAGCAGCAGTGTAGGTAGTGGTACAAGTGGAAGTACCAGTAGCAACACCAATGGGAGTTCAAGTCTGAATAATAGTACATAGATAGTAGTACCGCTATGAGAAGGTACAAAACATTCCATAATGGCAGGTGTAGATCCAACGATCATATTACCATAATTCCATGAGGATGGATCAAGAGTCCCATAGAAGCACCTATTCGTGTGTGAGTGAATATGAGAAGCGAAAAGAGTCATTGATGAGGCAACAAAAGTAGCATAGCTAGAAATAACATCCAGAAACCGTGCACTGGATTGGTACATGAATCTAGCAGTAAACAATCCACAGGGTGCACCAAGAACAATAGAAGAGATCAAGAATACACTGGTCACTGAGTTTCAGAGGTAGAAATCAGAGGATCAATTTATGAATGATATGATTGAGGTTAGACAGAAACCAGGAGAGCCTTTATGGGACATCGATCAAAAGTTCAAGACATTGAAAGGTAAACTGAAGTATCCCATTTCTGACATGCAAGACAGACAATTGTTTATAAATTCTCTATTACCACAATTCAAATATCCATTGAGACAACATAAATTTCAAACCCAAGAAGAGGTACTATAAGAAGAAATGCAGTTATAGGATAATTAATATAAGTAGATAGATCCAACTATAGAGGAGTTGAAGGAATACCTGAAGAACTTGACAGTGCAATTAAACCAGAATAAAAGTAGGGAGAAAAGAGAAACAATGTGGTGTACCTTGTGTAGATCAAAGGGACATCACAAGAATGAGTGTCCGAAATTTGTGCAGTACCTGGGAGTAGGGATGCCAAATACATTGCCTACAGAAGGGCCTTGGTGTGAAATATGCAAGAAACATGGGCATGATCCTTATGACTGCCCTATGATGCAGAAGTACAAGACATAACCAAAGAGTAATTTCTGTAACTTTTGTAAGTCAGTGGGACATGAAGAAAAAAATTGTAGAACCTTGGAGTTAATTAAGAAAAGAACCTCATATGCATATAGGATGCAGGCTGAGTTGATGGTAGGACAGACTGCACCATAGTTTGGAAATGCGCAACAATTTCAAGCAGTGCCACAGTTTCAACAACCCCCGTAGTTTAATCAGGAAACACAATATCATCGACAAAACATGGATCCGAAGGGGAACAAAGGAATATTCATAGGTAGAGGAAGAGGAGGAATGGGCATAGGCAGAGGTCCTATTATCTTCCATAATTTTCAGCAACAAGGACACTATGCTAGATATTTTTCTCAACCAATAGAAACATGTATGTATTGTCTCACAACAGATCATGTGACAGAATATTGCCTGAAGTTAATGACGAAGATCCAATAAAAGAGGAATCTAAATAACTAGAATGTTCAGTGGATTGTTGCAGAAATAAGGGATCCTGGGAGGAACATCAATATAGTGACTAGAGGATGAGTGAAGACAGGAGTATATGCACATGATCAGAAGAAGGAATCACAGTGCTGGATTCAGGAGAACGCTTAGCCACAACAACAGTTTGATTCAAAGAAGGAGAAGGAAACTTTCAAGGAAGCAAAGAAGGAGTTCCTCAAGGAGAATATAGCCTCCACATCAAATACTTCATAGAGGTATGATACTCCTATTTTTTATATGCCTCAGTCTTTGGATCATACTTACAAAGGAGAGAAAACAATGAAACTAAGTAAGTTAAATAATTTCCTGGAATCTTTCTTTAAATTACTTAATGACAAGAACGTCATGGATTTGCTTAAAAGTATTCTTGAGCAATATAGCATAGAGAAAGGGGTAGGAACATAACCAAAGAAGATTAATCAAGTCCATATAAAGAAAAGAACTAGTAGAGAGTTGAGATTGAATGCAAAAGACTTTAACATGGGAAATGTTATCCTAGACTTAGGATCATCATATGTCAACATTTTGCCAAAGAAGACTTGGGAAACAATGGGAAAACCTACACTAAGGTGTTGCAATATCCAATTGAATCTAGCAAACCAGGAGAGAGTGATTCCCATAGGTAGATTGAAGAATACAACAATGCATATAGATAGTGTGCGCACCACAACAGAATTTGAAGTAATGAATATGGTGGATGAGTCCATACCATTTCCAACACTATTGGGAATTGATATTTGAAGCTGGGAACTATTGGGAATTTCAGTCCATAATTAATTTAAAGACTAGAAATATGATATTTGAAGTTGGGAACTTTAGGGTAGTAACACCTTTAGATCCCTCAGATTGTGAAAGATATGTAGAACATGTGTCTAACATTGTTCTAGAGGATGATGTGAACCAATTGTATAGGAATACTGCGCGAGAAGAAGACTACGTGAATCCAACTGAATATGGAGTGCTCAGTTGGAGTATTAATTCTGACATGTCATATTCATATATTGGAGTAGAAAAATGGCAGCAAAGATTGCATGAAGTATCTACTAGGAGGTGCACCAAAGTTACACGCGTAGTAAGATGGGTTGGGACAGAAGTAATATAGTTTCCCACATTTACTGAAGAGGAAAATTTAGAAAACTTCCTGACAAAGTTCAAATTAGAGGTTTTGGATAGCCAAATATTATTATTGTTGGATATATCATTGAGGGACATGCCTGGACGATCGTGGGGTGCACATAAGAAGGTAATTTAGGACTGGTATTAGTGTAAGCGATTGATGCGCATAAGATTTGGTAGGAGTCAGCAAGAAAGACCCTTACAGATGTATGATGGAAGAGGGAACCCAAGACAACACATAGTTGATTGTCTCACTAACTGTAGATTGGTACCACCAGGAGAATGGATGCATTACTTTATTCATACATTAGAAGGGATACCTAACAAGGAGCAGGAATTGCGCAGAGAAACTGTAATTTGGGGCATAGTGCAACAAAACTTTATTAGGACCTTTGAATTTGAAAGTGAGAATTCATGGGTGGATTTGGAATTATAGAAGATCAAAGGGAAGATATTTGAAGACTATGGGGTAGATACAGTGACAATAGACAAAGATTACAGAAAATAAACACTTGAACAATTAGTTTATTGTTATCAGATCGTAGAGGATGAAGAAGTAGAGGAAGACCCACGTGACATACATACATTAGAATGGGAAGGAGAAAGAGGGTTGGAAGGACCCATGTTACAATCAAAATATTTTACTTCACCTATGAAGATTAAAAAGGTCAATATTGGGACTGAAGAGAAGCCCAAGATATCCAACATTGGGGATTACTGGGATAGTGAGACAATGGAAAAGATAACTAAATTACTGCATGAGTATAGTGACTTATTCCTAGCCACATTTTCATAGATGAAAGGGGTAGCAGGAGAACTTGGGGAAATGAAGATACCCATCGGACCAGAGGGAAGACCAGTTAGACATGCACCATACATATTAAACCCAATCTATAAGTAGAGGGTTAAGGTCAAACTTGAAAGAATTCTAAAATCAAGAAACATAGAGCCTATGGAAGAATCATAGTGGATTAGTCCAATAGTGGTCCAGGAAAATAAGCCTGGAGGGATTAGGATATGTGTGGATCTGAGGAAGTTAAATGATGCACTCCTGCATGATCCTTTTCCTACTCCATTTACAGATGAGGTTTTAGAGAATGTGGGAGGACAAGAAGTGTACTCCTTCACAGATGGATTTTCAGGTTACCATCAGATCAGAATTGCACCAGAGGATAGGTAAAAAACTAGATTTGCAATAGAGTGGGGGTCATATTTGTTAGAAACATAGGTGTGATAATTTAACCATAGACAATATAGCAATATTTTCACCCAACCATAGGCCGAAGCCACCCCCGAGCACCTTAACCTTGACAGAGAATAATTCTAGAAGCAAACCCTAGGCCTAATAACCAATCAATGTAACGTACCTCTCTCCAAAGCTAGCGCACAAGGAAAATAGTCGAAACCATAACCAAGAGAAATTCCAAGCCTAAAACCGAAAATACAAGTTGCAGTAGATGCAGCTGCAACTACTCTCCAGACTTGCACACTGACTAAATTTCTGCAGTGCACACTAGATTTCTGCAGTTGCGAGTTGTGTGTGTAGAAATGAGCTCTGGAATCTTGTATTTATACTGCTCTTTCTTAGTTTTCTGGGTTTTTTTCTCTTTCTGGAGGCTAAAGAATCAATATTAATTATTTTCTTTAGTTGACTTGTCTTCTAGGGTTATGCCCAAATCTTTAGGGTTTCTTCTTGCTTTCCACAATATTCTATTCTTATCAGGGTTACACATGGATTTTAATACCTCCCACAACTACCATAATATCAACACTCCCTCCTAGCTAGGGAGGTATTTGAAAACAATGGTCTTGAGCACAAACATACCATTCAACTCGTAGCATCATTATAACCACACAGACTATCTCATGATCAAATCACAAGCACCGTCATCACTATCAGTATCATCAGATAGCATCAAATGCATCATCTTTCAAATCCATACGCCATCTGAGTAATCATGCATGATGCTCAATAAGTTACTCAGTCCATAGAGTGATACAAGAACCATTCTTCTAATTCAGACATATGTCTTAGAATAATAATTGTTCTAACATATGTTGGAGGTCATGCCATGTGCTACAAGGACTATTCTTTTGATATGGACATACATCCTATAAGAATAACTGTCCTGGATCATTTTTCGTCTGGAGAATGTCTGTCCACTAGCACACTGACTATTCATTTGGCTGGTAATAATTTCCAACACTAGTGATGGTCTCCATGGAAATCATGACAATGCCATCCAATAGGACACAACTGTGTATATTCATAGTAGTACACAACTACTATCCATTGGTACACAACCACACCAAGTAGCACACTACTACTTAATCAGTGAAACATAGTCACAATCAGTGGAACACATTCACCACAATAGCATACATCTACTGTCTAGAGACATACAGTCTCCACAACAATCACATCATCTAATATCATCCATGGGCCATTCCTATGAAACTAATCATAGTGCAACCTAGATAGAATGAGTCTACCCTAGGGAATGCCTGTCCTTGATTGTTGAACCTAGACCATTCACCTAACTGGGCCATTCCTCCGACAATAATCATAGTGAAACTTGGATAGAATGAGTCTGCCCTAGGGAATGACTGTCCAGACCATTTCCTAATGGAAATGACTGTCCTGCACCAACCTCCAAAATGGATCATTCTTCGAAACTTCTCACAACTATGAACTTCGAAAGAATGAATGCCCTACGAGGCGAACCATTCTACTTGACCACTACTCAGAGTGACTTCCAAGAAGAATGATTGTCCTAGACCATCCCCCCGCACTGGCCACAAGGGGAATCGTTGTCCATGGTACATCAACAATCTATCAGACCATTTTCATTACGAAAATGAATGTCCTGTCTCGACCATTTTCCTAACTGGAAAATGCCTGTCCATCAGAAATCTCAAACCACTTTCCAAAAGGGAAAGGAATTGCTCATCCCAATCCATTTTTCGAACTGAAAAATGGTTATCCATAAATCAATAACATATAAGTTCTCCCTCCCAACATGTGAGTAATCTCTTCCTTTTTCAATAAGGAAATCATCTCCACGAGCCCCAGCTTGTTTCTTGAGTATGCAAATGTTTTGTCTTGGGCAAAGCCTTTACCAAAATATCTAATATCTGCTCATCTGTGGAGATATATTGGAGAACCACTTCTCTTTTCTGGACTTCATCATGGAGAATATAATGCTTGATCTCAATGTACTTTGGTCCATCATGGAACACTAGTTTTCTTGAAGGATTCATATAACTCTGATCATTATAATATATCATGGTCGAATTCAACACTTTTGTTTCCTGCTAGCTCATAACATCGTGGAAAGGATCAAACTGAAACACATCCAAGTAGCACTTATTTTTTCATCATGACAGTTTTCCATGGATTAACAGTCCATCATCCCAGACTTCTAAGTAACTATTCTGATACACTATCTCTGTCATAGAAATTTTTCACCATGCTTCTATTGTATATGAGATACTTTGCATCAAGTTGTTTGAATCCATACAAGGTCTTCTTATATCTGCATACATGGGTCTCTTTCTGGTATAATATTCTTTCTCAGTTTCTTTATTTGGGAAGAACAATATTTTACATGCAAATTCAAATCCATGGATACTGGTGAGCTGTCTTTATAGTTTTTCTACCTCCTTCTCGAAGAACCTATGAATATCACAATGCTTCCATTCACAAGTATTTTTCACATTTTTTTACATACACTGTTCTTTATCATAACTTCCTTTTCTTCTTCTTGATTGCTTCTAGTGGGTTCAAACCAAGCTGGTAGTCTTGTGATTCTCGGTATAATAACTGGTTGTTCTGGATTTTCTTTGGAATCTTCATGTTCTTCCTCATGTTTCTCTTTAGCTCTTGGGTCGATGGAGTCTTATATAGATTCCATGCCTTGAAGATTCCAACTTATTCCTTTCATCATAGGATCATGGATGTAGATGGACAACTAAGGATACTTTAAGGCTTCTTTTCGAAGAAGACTTCTTCTAGAGTCAAACCGAACACATGTTGCTTATCATGGCTACTACTTTCAATGGGACCATGGAAGATACTTCATAATCCTTAATGGATCATATCATTTAGGTTTATCTCCCTCCTAATCCTTTCTTGATGCATGAATGCATGCTCTTCTTTTGGAATTCTGTAATTAGCTCCCTCCATCTAAGAGATTCCACGCTTCCGTCTGCATCCTTATTGCCTTCTGCAAAGTGTCACAAGTCTTTTTCTAATTTTCTCTTGATTGCTGACTTATTTATGTTTTTAAATTCTTCTAGATTTCTTCAAGTTTGATTATTATTTCAGCTTATCTGGAAGTTGTTACTTATGTAATATCTTCCACAATAATTGTTACCAAGGATTGTCAATGTACTTAATCTTTTCATGTGTATTGCTTGATTTGTAGTATCGTGATAGCAATCCTTATCTTGTTATTCTTCCATAGGTATTGTTTCACCTGAACATCTTATCTTCTAAGAAATAAATATATATATGATATGTACATAAACTTTGAAGAATATTATTACCTTAACTTAGAAGAAGAAGTTCGTTTTATCTTGCTTGGCCTTCTTTGAGGGTTCCCTTTCTTCGGCAACTGATGCTTTGTTTGTTTCCTTCCTTTTATTTAACTTAGGACAATGGTTCCTATAGTGACCATATTTTCAACAGTTGAAGCATTTCATCTTTGACATATCCTTTTCTTGATTTGGTTTTATCCTCAAGCCAAACTTCTTCTTGTTATTGAAATTCTTGAACTTTGTTGTGAATGATTGATCTGCGTATTTATTTTGGGATTTCTCTTTTGCATTAATCCTCAATTCTTATTGTGCACAACAAGTCCAAAGTTATTCAAATGTGGGATACTCCTTTCTTGTGTTCATGCTTGTGGAAAATACATCCCATGTCTTGGGAAAGCCATTGAGTACTATATTTACCAGATCCTTTTCTGAAATGATTTATTCAATAGCTTGTAGTTGATCTCTTAACTGAGAGATTCTTACAAAGTATAATGTTATGTTGTCATCATCATTCATTTTCATGTCACAGAGCTCATTCTTCAGACCCATTACTTGTCCATTGTTTATGATTGACAAGATTTTATTTAGGGCATCGTACATCTTCTTAGATGAGTCAAGATGAGAGATGTAGGGTATTAGGTAGTCTTTTACAGAGTCCACTATGATATGCATGGAATTGATGTCATTTTCCTTGAACTTCTCCATAATTTCAATGTTCTGAGGTTCCTTCTCTTTTCCTTCTTCAAATTGTGGTTCCACGATATTTCCTTTCACGATATCCAACACTTTATTCTTGGCAAGGATGAGGTCAATCCATGTATTCCATGCTCTAAAGTTAGAAACCCCTTCAAACTTGTTTTCTGACTTCATAGAGTAATTCATGACTGCTTTGACTTGGTCAACCTTTGAATTTAACCAAAAACTGAAAATTGACATCTTAGCTTCTTGAGAGTACCAGGAGGTGTGCTAGGTTAGGGAACACTAGGCTATCCAGAAATTAGGTCAAGCTCTTCACTTAAGGTGCCTTAACAAGAGGGTTAGGGTTTCATTGCTGCAACAAAAAATTTGACTGCAACTGCAACTGTAACTGAGAAAATCCTCCCAATATATCTTCCAGTCCAGTGGTTAGATTGTTTGAAGATAGTGTGGGCCCATAACCTTTTAGGAAAGTAGGTGTGATCGTTTAACCATAGACAATATAGAAATATTGTCACCCAACCATAAGCCGAAGCCACCCCTGAGCACCTTAACCTTGACAGAGAATAATTCTAGAAGCAAACCCTAGGCCTAATAGCCAATCAATGTAGCGTACCTCTCTCCAGAGCTAGCGCACAAGGTAGAAATTCCAAACCATAACCAAGAGAAAGTCCAAGCCTAAAACCAAAAATACAAGTTGCAGTAGTTGCAACTGCAACTACTCTCCAGACTTGCTCACTAACTAAATTTCTATAGTGCACACTAGATTTATTAAGTTGCGATTTGTGTGTGTACAAATGAGCTCTGGCATCTTGTATTTATACTTCTCTTTCATAGCTGTCTGGGCCGACTTCTCTTTCTGGAGGCTAAATACTCAATATTAATTATTTTCTTTCGTTGACTTGTCTTCTAGGGTTATGTCCAAAGCTTTAGGGTTTCTTCTTGCTTTTCATAATATTTTATTCTTGTCAGCGTTACACATGGAGGTTAATACCTCCCGTAGCTACCACAATATAAAAAATATCAGTACACAATAATTCCATTTGGTTTAAACAATGCACCAACAATATTTTCTAGAGTAGTAGTAGATGCATTCAAGGATTTTATACATAAGTGTTTAGAGGTTTATCTGGATGATTGGACAATATTCAGTTTATTGAAGGACCATTTAGAAATTCCGAGGTTAATGTTAGAAAGATGTAGGCAATGTCATATCTCATTGAACATTAATAAATGTATATTCTTCAGAACGTTTTTCATCTTACTTGGGAACATTGTAAGAAAACAGGGCTTGATAGTAGACCCTGCAAAGATTGCTGTTATTGTCAATTTACCACCACCAAAGTCAGTGCACCAGTTGAGAAAAATATTGGGTCGCACAAGGTACTACAACAAATTGATAAAGGGATATGCAAGGATTACTTCTCCCATGGAAAAATTATTGAAGAAAGACATCGGGTTTCAGTGGAATGATGAATGCCAAGAGAGTTTGGACATACTAAAAGACAAGTTGCTGACAACATCAATTCTGAGCTTCCTAGATTGGAAAAAAGAATTTCATGTGCATGTGGACGCTTCATCCATTGCACTTGGAGCAGTTTTGGTACAACCAAGTGAAGGAGACATCGATCACCCAATATCTTTTTCTAGTAGAAATTTTTTTGAGGTTGAGCAAAACTATAATACTACAGAAGCGAAGGTCTGGCTATGGTATATTCTCTATAGAAGTTTAGACATTATTTATTCGATCAACATTTAAAGATGTTTACAAATCATTCCACCTTGAAGTACCTAGTTAACAAGCCAATGTTGGGGGGGAGGATTTGTAGATGGTTGTTATTGTTTCAGGAATTTGATTTTGAAATCATAGTAAAACTAGGGAAGCTTAATGAAGGAATAGATCATCTATCAAGAATTACTAATGGAGAGGAGCCAAAGAACTTGGAGGAGAATTTTCTTGATGCTAACTTATTTTATGTTCATATTGTTGATGATTATTTTGGTGATATTGTTGGATTCTTAAGCACAAGAATGGCTCCCAAGGAATTTACTGTTACGCAGGAAAAACAATTGGTAGTGCGCACTGCAGACTATCAGTTGATTGCAATTCATTTATAGAAGCTAGGTGCAAATGGAATTCTGAGAAGATGTGTGATGGAGAATGAACACTCCATGGTGTTAGTATAAGCACATGAAGGAATAGATGGAGGGAAATATGCAAGAAATACTATAACATCGAAGGTGTTGCGCGAAGGATTATGGTGGCCTACAATACATAAGGACACAAATGAATATTGTTAGACCTATGGTGTCTGTCAGAGGGTGGGAAAATCATCCAGAAGGGATGAAATGCCACTTATGACCCAAGTAACTTTTCAAGTATTTGATAAATGGGTTGTGGATTTCATTGGACCCATTAGCCCACCAGTAAGGAGGTCAGGAGCCAGATACATCATCACTATAATAGAATACTTAACCAGATGGGAGGAATCATCCCCAATAAAGGATTGCAGCGTAGAAACTGTAGCACAGTTTCTCTTTGAGAACGTGTTGACCAAATTTGGATGTACCATAATTTTGTTAAGTGATCAAGGAAATCATTTTATTAACAATACAATCAGAGCTATGACATAATAATTAAAGATACATCATCAGAAGAGAAAAACTTACCATCCCTAGGAAAATGGTACAATGTAATCTTTTAACAAGATTCTAGAGAATGCATTGACAAATATTTGTAATGTGAATAGGGATGATTGGGATTTGAAGGTATCAACAATATTATGGGCTTACAGGACTACATGCAAGAATCTTACGAGACATACACCATCTAGACTGGAGTATGGGAAGGAAGCAATGGTACCATTGGATTATTTAATACCTAGTTTGCACATTACAACAATCACCAACATGACAAAATAAATTGTTGCGCAGGAAAGATTGGATCAGCTGATGGAGTTGGAAGAAGACAAAATTTTAGTAGGATTTCACCAAGAGGTGTAGAAAGTGAAGGACAAAGCTTGGCATGATAGGCACATAAATAATAAAATATTTAAGGAAGGAGATCTAGTTCTCCTCTATGACAACAACTATCTACAACACCCTGGGAATTTCAAGATGCATTGTTTAGGGCCTTATCAGGTAGAGGCCATCACAAATGGAGGTGTTGTGAAACTGAAATATCTTGCAGGGAAGAATCTCAGAGGACTGGTTAATGGAAGTCGACTGAAGCTATATCAAGACAGCTAACCTAACAAACTGAGGTAACAACATAGAGAGAAAGTATGATTGTACATATTGTATATAGTAGATGTCAAAAGAAAAAGAAAAAGAATCTATAAAAAGAAGAAATGCAACAAAAGGAAAAATAGATAGGAGAATATTATAGGGTTTTGATGTAATAGAATTATTAGCATTAATAGTGTGCCAAAGAAAAACCAGTGTTGAAGACACTGTTCTCTGAAAAGTAGCTGGCAGATACAAAAGTGTAGGGTGCAGGAAAAAGAGAAAAAGTGAAAATTGCAAATGCAAAACAACTGTCAGTACGACGTCCTGCTATAAACTTGGAAAAGGGAGGAAATGCAGTCATTTTTGTTTTTTCTAAGGATAAGAGCAAAGAGCGAACCCTAAGCACAAGAGTGGGAATTCTTGACAAAAGGTTGGGATTTGTAGCACAACAGTCTAGATTTTGGAAAGATGTCGCCACCACGAGCTGGAGCGTTAAGTAGGGCCATTCGAAACACGAGAAGAAACACTCGAGCAACGCAAACAAGGACACAAGACATTCCAACGATAGTTGATGTGGATGAAATCCATACACCGAAGTATGAGCCACATAACACACAGGTGGAGGAGGAAGAAAACCCATCACAAGAGGTCGACAAGCCCGAGGAAGACAAAGAAAGGATAGAGTCTGATGTGTCGAGAGGAAAAGGGCCACAACACAAACTTGAACATGCCATGGGTTCAATGCAGTAGGGCCTAGAGCCGGAAGAAGGCCAAGATACATAGCACAAGGGTGTACCAAAGGTTGGGGCGTCATCCCCAAGGGATACCAAAGTAGTGCACAAGGGATACCACACGCACAAGCAAAATTGACAATTGTCATGCCAAAAATTCCAGATGGAGTAAAAGTGGACGATGAAATGATAGGAGGTGTGACTGCTATGAAGTACTTACACCACGACGTAGCAAATACCGTCAAATTCCTAGATTTGGTGCAACACAACTACATGGAAAGTAGAGGAGAGGGCCCATCAGGTGCACCAATGTTGGAGCATGCGCAGTGGATCTTGGGGCTCTATAACATAGGGATAATGAATCTACTAGATATACTACACTTTGAGTGCAATAAAAATATCAATGGATGTGTGAAACAACTCCTTGCAAGGGTGCATGGAGGTTTTTTATGGATGGATAGGTCAGTGCCTATCAGTGTGGATGTAATAGCTGCAAGGATGGGGAGAATCCAAAACAATACTTGGAGGATAAGACTAATGAAAAGGCCATTTCGGATGAAATTAAGGAGAAATATGGAATATATAGAGGGAATAGGGGGATCAGGATGAATGACATAAATGATATGGCAAAAATATTTGCCACAAGGTTGCTAGTATGTAAATTAATGCATAAATGCAGGAAGGAAGAAGTACCAATATGAGTGGTAGTTGGTCCTCTTATTTTCTTAATTCTTTCCTAGAAGATTATAAGGATACACAATATTAGGGCTTTGAGTTCCACTACTTGTGGTTACTCATCCTCATTTCACTTGTAGGTTGGCAAGAACCAGTTTATAGTATGTTCCTTCAGAGATTAGTAAAGTGTGGCACATCCCGGTATACTTCATTAAGGAGCACAAAAAACTCGAAGACAAATAAGGTAAAAAATAATGTATTTTCTCTATACCTTTCATAGATACAGAACCACTTAGCCAACACGTGGAGGATTTCACTAGAGATATTCCAAGAGTTTGGACAAATTGCCAACTTTCAGGAAACACGCCATAGCATGTGGTTGTAGGTGAAGAGGGATCCAGAAAAGGAGTGGCTACAACTGAGCTACTGCGTGATGATGCATGATATACAAATGGAGGTCTAGGAGTGGCCTGATGAATGGAAGGTATCATAAATTCCAAGGACAATGCTGATAATACAGAATCAGACACAGGACATAACAGTCCCCGTGCAATAGACAGGTAGAAATGGTGCCAACAAGAATAAGAAGAAAACACAAGGCCAAGTGGGGGGAAGAAACCCACCTCAAAAGAAACAAAGGAAGCATAATAGACCATAGGGTGGTTCCACACAAGATCCACCGCGCACAGGGAAGACACCGAAACTTATAAGAGAACAGGTGCACCCAGCAAAAGTGAAGACATAAACACAAGATATACCTATGGAAGAAGAAGTTGACCATGAGACAGGGGTGGATAAAGACATGCCAGAGACATATGAGCTAGCAGAGGCCCAAACAAAGAGAACATGGGAGCAAGAAAGTGGCTCAAGGAAGAAGGAAAAGGCCCATAGAACACCACCTCATACATCACTGACAACAGATGATGTTGAATTAGTAGCCACAACCATTGAAGATTGGCTATTAGAGGCTTGGGAGAATGCTGAGAAGCATAGGGATTCAATAATTGAGAAAAAGTAGGAGGTAAAAACTGCGCTGGAACAATTAAATATCAAGACATACCAATGGCAAAAAGACACACCAGCAAAGGCTATGGAAGGAATGCCAGTAGGGGAAACAATATAGATCATAGTGTAGGGGAGTACAA
The DNA here is from genome assembly GCA_010110895.2 of Picea sitchensis. Lineage (NCBI taxonomy): Eukaryota > Viridiplantae > Streptophyta > Pinopsida > Pinales > Pinaceae > Picea > Picea sitchensis. Next base: position 225,782 of record SNQJ01S0001797.1, read on the forward strand.
ACTTCATAATAACACCTGATATGTTGTACATAGATGAGCAGGCGACATAAAAGCCTCTAAAGGAGATAAATACATTGGACTTGGAATTTCCCAATATCTCGACGAAGGCGTTGTATAAATTGTAGATCAGTGTCGCATAGGAAATCCAATCCAGGGCAAGGTTGAATGTGACAAACTTACAGACAACGCATGAGGAGAACATCACACTGAAGGAAGCAATTAGCTAGGACGGTAAAGAGAAGAAGATAACACAACATAAGGTAGAAGAGATGGAGAAACACATTAGCACAGTGTTTCAAACCATCTCAGACAATGTAAGATCCAAGGAAGTATCATTAGAAGAAAAGATGAAGAAAATTGATCAGGCCTTGGAACAATACAAGAAACAAATAAAGGAGTTGGAGGAGTACGCAATACCAACTACTGGTCCAGAAGTAAGAGTGCAACGAGAGTAATATGAAACAAAATTTGCAGAAAATATAGCACGGGCTATATAAAATATGATAGAGTTGTTGGAGAAAAGTGGCCAACTATAGAAACAAGTACAAGAAGATGTAAGTTTACAGGAGCTACAAGGAAAGGAGGATAGGGTCCACACATTAATTGCAGACTTGAAATAGAGACAGAAGACAATGCCACTGTCAGAAAAGATTAAGACAACTGCATAAATGAAGAGTCTGCAGTCTGAAGAAAAGGAAGTGCTAGCAGAGAAGATTGCAAGGAAATCTCAGTTGGAGTCTCTGTAGGAAAAGGCTGAAAAAATGGTCATGGAGATCGATGTAGAAAAATCAAGGGTGGAGCAGATAGGCTTGGAGGGAGGAGAAATATTGAAACCTCTAGTCACCACATAGATGGTAGAAGCCATGGTGAAGAAGAGCAATCAGGCTCATGAGTAATGCCAACAAGTATCATAAATGTATGAAGCACTGACACAGGCAGTGAAAGATGCAGGAGTCGGTGAGTGACTCGAGACGAGTCAAGATGTCAATTTTTGGGGCCTGTTGGCATATGAAACTTTTAGAAGAAAATCAAGGAAGTTTTGAAGGAATCAAGGAAGAAATCGGAAAATATAAGGCAGCGCAGGAAAATTGGGAGCGCGTATAAAATAGGTGAAAAACAACGCCGGAACCAGAGGAAAGGCAGTTACAAAGTGGACAAATTGTTGCAAAGCAGTTGGAAAGTGGAAAAGCACCGACTTGGAGAATGGTTGGATTGTGGATCAACCGAGATTGAGCAATTGGAAAGTGGGCAAACCTAATCCACATGTAGAATGTAGAATGTAGAATGTATTAGGACTTTGAAAGGAGTTATTTAGTTAGGCAGTCGGATGGCATATTGGTTAGAAGTTCTCAGTTTTGTGGGGACAATTGCAATCTGCGTAGATCGTTTGTAATGGAGGAATAAATATATAGTGTGGGACACTATATTTTTCATGAAGAATAATAAATAGTTGAAGCGAATCATCTTTGTGGACGTAGCTCGAGGAGGGGGTGAACCACAATATATTTGGGTTATGTGTGAATGTTTGCAGTACTCTTGATTATATTTTCTTTAACAAGTTTTATGATGAACATGTTACAATGATAAAGGAAATAATACTGTGCACTAAGGATAAACTAATGAAATCTGTAGAACAATACTAAATGGATGAATATCATAGTTAGTATTCAGATCTGAACCTTATGTTGCAGTAAATGAATCTATGTCATCGAGTATATGTTGTTTTGATAGTTAATGAAGTTCTGTTGAAATAGTGATGTCACTAGTCGTAACTAGATCCGGCTAGGGAAGCATAATAAATGGGTATTCGAGGTCTAGCAGTGGAATATATTTAATCCCCTTGAGGGAGAAACACATCCCATCCCATGGTTGCATACATCTGATTCATGCGACCACCCATTAAATCCATCTCCGATGAGAGTGCACAATGCACTATGTGCACTATGTTGCCTTCTGGTATCCAAAAGGGTCGATGGTCGAAGGGTTGTTGGTAATCCTATAGTTAGAACACGGGCCAAACCATAACAACCAAAAAAGGGGCTCAATGGGTAGGTCAACGCTGGATTCTATCAACCCTTTTTTTATGTGAAACCAGTTTTTCGTTCTGGGTCAAGGGAATTCTTCTTCTCATGTTCACATTTGATTCATGATGAAAGGTCCAAGAGATTTAATGGTCTTCGTTTTAGGAATTGTGTTCGTTTCACTTTGTTTTCTGTTGGATCATGGTATTTGTATCAGGGCTACTTCACAGAGAGTGAGTTTTTGACTTGTTATGGTTTGTGGATCTTGTTTTATTTTATGTTGTTTTGACTGTTAATTTTTATTTATATGGAATGGGTATTTTATGCAGCAGTCCAAAATGGAGGAATGGATATAGCTTTGCTCACCTACTTGTTGATCTCTAAATGAGTGGGTCCTGATCTCTAAATGAATGGGTCTTCATTCAATCTCTAAATGAATGTTGCACATTTTGCATTTGATTTTACTTCCAAACATGGTAATTTCTTCTTTTAAATATTTTGTCATAGATCAAAATCAAGGATCCTTACAGTTCTGAGCAATCAACAAGCTTAGGAGGCATGACATCTATCTTTAACTTATTTATCCATAAAGAGGGTTAAGATGATAAAGCTCATACGAAGCATAATATTCTCCACCTCATAAACATGTAGCACGTGATTTAAGATTTTAGGATCATTCATTCATCAATGTGAAACATTATCATGTAATTACAGAGAGAATTGTTGATGGATTGACCCTATTTGTGAAGATGACATATTGTTCTTATACGAATTGATTTTTTTTGTTTATCGTATTTTTATATCCATAAAAATGGGACAATGTGGATATTCAGTAATGTGTTTTTTTTCATGATCCATTCAGGGGAAAAGTCACTCTTCTATTGAAGTTCTTTACATAATTTTTCTATACTGTACTGATTCTAAGTAATTTTTTATGATCATCAATGTGCCTTTTCTTGGCTTGTCCTTTTTTCCTTACCAATTTTAAAATTTTATATTGGACTGATTATTTTCATTAAGAGTTGGAGATGACCCATTCATAAGACATATGCCAGGAAAGAGAACATTGCAAGTCTACTTTAGAGCAAGAAATACTAGTGGATTTAAAGGGCAAGTCATTGATATTTTGTTATTGATTCAATATAAGTTAACTTAGAACTACACTTTAGATGATGTTATTTCAGATGATTAATTAACATGCCATAATTATCTACAACATGTCCTTTAAATTGACCCACTAACATCAACATACTAGAACAATCTGCAACATGTCTTTTTAACGACCCACTAACCTCGAACTAATTACTGGCTAGCGAGTCAATAGAGAGATTAGATGTGTCTTTTCCCTTTTTTATTAATCTGGTCTCCAGAGCTATGAGCCTTTAATCTCTTAGTGATTTCATATTGGTTTTGTTCTAACACATCATCTTAGTTAATTATTATCAAATTTATGTCGGCCTTTATTAGATGATTGCTCATTTATTTTTAATGGTTTATGACCTTCTTCCTAAAATAAAGTTTAGAAATGCTCGATCTCGATACATTAAGATACATGAATGCAATATTGTTGGTCATTATGTTGGTTTGAAAATTGATATATCTCATGGTGTTTGTCTAAATTCTATGTGTAGAATTGGTTGTTATGTTCCTTTTATTTTAGCTCTGAGAACACAGTGTTAGGATGTGATTGCACTGTATATCTAGCCCAAATTAATATTTGTAACATTATGGCTTTATATTTATATCCTTTGAAATCGAACAAATAGGTATTGCAAAGGTTAATCCCACGAAGAAAATTGAAGCCTTGATTGTACTTAGTTATCCAATAGATTTTCTTCGATGGCTATTTCTTCAGAGAAAAGTCGGAAGTATCAAATCACTTAACCTACTAAAACCAAGAAGCTTTACTTTGCTTGTGGAAAAATATTACATATTTGTTTTGATTTCATTAATGAATTTATTAAATTTATCATACATATACGTTGTAAAATAAAATTCTTTGTAGAAAACTAAAGAAGCATGTCTCTATGATAAATAGAGAGGAATGTCTAACTTATTGCAACAAATTGTGAATGAGGAGGCAGGGAGAAGAAAGAGGAAAAAATATTTTCAATGTATATGTATATTCAAGTTGATTAAAAAAGCTATAGTATATGCATATTTTTCTTTCAAATTTATAACATCTAATAGATATAGAGATAAAAAACTAACTAAAGTTAAGTGTTTATTGGTATTATGTATTTGTCATCCATGGTGAAGAGTATCTCCATATTCATAAAATATTATTCTTTGTTTGATTTACAAAGTTGAGTGTCTATTGAAATTATACTCTTAAATTAGGAAATAAAAAAATAGTTATTCATCCTCTCGGAAATAAAAAAAATAGTTATTGAAAAATTCATCAAAATAAAATGCTAAGACATCGACTCCTCTTAAATCTTGATAAAGTATTGACATATGTAATAACCTTCGAAAAAGTTAAATTTTACGAACATAAAACATCATTATTTCAAGGTCCAAATGTTGGATAACGACATTATATTTCTTGTGGGTAAGCTCATTGGACGCCCAATACAATCTAGACTCCCTTCCCAATTAGGAGTATACTATTTCAATATTTCATTTCATTTCAATATAAGATAAATGAGCATATTTTTAAAGCAGGGAAAGGGAACACTAAAGAAAAATGAAAACACAAGGTAGATATATGTTGCGAAAGAAAAATAAGATTTTTCTTAGATATTATAATTTTATGGTAAAAAATCAAAGAAGAATACACATGCTTGAAAGAGAATAGTCGATGAATAACAAAATAACAACCTGGAAGAGTAGTCACAACAATGTAAAGTTTTGCATTAAGTGAAATATCTCGGTGTTTCATTAAATAAAATGTACCATAGCCAACTAACTTAAAGATTTCCTTTGGACATATTCTAAATCTATTTAGAAGGAGCTATGCTTTGAGATTGAAATGGTATGTATGTTTTGGACATTTTAATTTGTATAAAGGGATAGCTAGGAGTGTTTTGTTTATTGTATTACACACAAATAAAAGGGAAAGAAGGAACAACAATGAGCTATGAAAGAAAACATGAAATGTGTCTTTGAGAAGCATTTGTCTATCATTTTGAGCCTCCATTTCTCCCTTATGTGTTAGACGTGCGAAATCCAAGCTACCTTGAACTCGTCCCTCCTCATTCCATGTGCTTTGTCCATGGAAAACAAGTACTACTCTCTTTGTTGCTTCTGCTCCACTTTCTCTTCTTATTTTCTCTCAAAGTCCACATTCAAAATCTTGTATGTTGCCCTAAATTCAAATATGTTTCTTCTTATTAATAAAACCCTGAAAGACAACCTCCATTGGACTCTCCTAATTATGTTAAGCTCCTCACTCCATCTTCCTCTTTTACAATGTTGTAAGTATTGAACAACTAGCATGGCAACAATAATGATTCAAACAGAACTGAGAGTCCTCTAACAATGCACTGTCTATGCCTCTCACCAACACCATATTTAGTGGAATTCAATAGTATTGAGAGTGTCCTATATTTTCACTCACTCACTCATACTTTTGGTGGAATGCTCTCGCTCGTTTATAGAAACAGAGCCAATCCCATGCCCATTGTACAAGGCTACATTTTGGTTCAGTAAAAGAGCTATTGAAGGTTTGGCATGCGATCACAGAGAAAATATAGTACAATAGGATTTGTTAATGCCCAAAATGATATAGATTCCCAACTATGTATGAGGTTGCATACCCTCTTCTTTAGCAAAAAATCAATTATGAACTCAGAAAACTACACGTGTCAAATCTTCAACCGCTTCTACAATGTAATGAATCTTAAAGATAGTTTCCTATGTAAAGATCATTTCCTACATTTCCCCTACATGATCCTCCTTTCATTCTCATTAATATCCCAGATACCATAGATCATATTTGCTTGATGAAAATATCAACTTCTTTATTTGTATCGATTCCTTCTCTAGATCATACATACAAGCTATCATATCTAGTTTTGACAAGCTTGTACTTAGTTTGCTCATTTGTCCTCTGCTCTTAGCCTTCATATAAAAAATTGCAATTTGAAAATCAAAACAGGTATTGGCACATGGATGAGAGTAGAGACCAACATGCATTTCTTTAATGTTGAAACTTCTGCAGATATTTCTCAAACATTCATAAAATCTCAAACTTCCCGCAATTAAACTGTCTATTCTCTATTGTGATATATTGTCTTTACTTTCTTATCCATATGATTTACATTCTTATCCATTTTATGATTGTGAAAGAGACTCTTTTGGTATTAGTTACCAAAATTTTGTCTATTTTGCATGTAATTGAATTTATTGATTTTGCACTTTCTCTCACATTTCCCTTATACTAACTATATATTAATTGACTATTGCCACTTCGACGAAGTTGACTATCCTCTATATAATTGATTTGCATTTTGCAAATAATTGATTCCATTGTTCTTCTCTTCTTTTCATACACTTTTTCTACCTTATATATTTTATGGCGTTGCATTTCCCCTAATTTAAAGGTACGCTAAGTATTATGTCACATACATGTGACTCACTTTCTCAAATAGCATGTAAATTCTCTTTGATGTATATTCTTTGAATGAAGACATAATAAATATAACAATATAATATAAATTATTATATACTTTTAATTCTATAATTAAAAAAAAAAATTAATCTCATTTTAATTTATATTTTAATATTTCAACTTTTATATATATAGATGAAAGACTAATTTTCTCATGTTCATAGTTTTAGTTTTAGAAATGTTAGAAAAAATGTTATCAAGTTAAATCAATCATAATTTAATTAAGTTCATGCCAATAATTTTAAGACTAATTTTCTCATGTTTATAGTTTTTGAAGTGTTAGAATTTTTTTTATTAAGTTAAATCAATCATAATTTAATTAAGTTCATAGTTTTAGCGAACAATCTTATTAGTAAAGCATTGAATATGTATAAAAAAAATTCCAATTAACTAACTTATAATGGAAGAGTACTTTTTTCATGTTCATCTCATGTTCATAGTTTTAGCCAACAATCTTATTAGTGAAACATTGAATATGTATATTTTTTTTTTTCAATTAACTGACTTATAAAGAAAGAGTAATTTTTTCATGTTATTCTTATTTTAAGAGTTAGAAAAAATGTTATCAAATCCATCATAATTAAATTAAATTAAAATTCATAGTTTTAGTTAACAATATTATTGGTTCATCATAATTTAATTAAAATTTATAATTTTAATTAATAATATATTGATAAAACATTAAATATGTATAAAAAAAATTCAATTATCTTTAATTATATTTTATATTTGTTTTAAAAATTTATAATGTTTTATATTTGTTTTAAAAAAAAATCACTACATAACAAAATTTATGAGATAATCACATATCTCCTCAACTTTATCAATGATATAATCACATATCTCCTGAATGTCAAGGGGAAATTAATGAAATTGATGGTTTCTACCAATAATTTTTTTTTGAAAAATAACCAATTTAAAATTTTGAAAAATATATATATTTTTATTTTGCAAAACTTCAATTTAATATAAAATTTCTTTGCAACATTATCAAAAATTTAGAAAGTTGAAAAATTTGGTTTAACTCAATGACTTTTGACTTGTGACCAAACCTTATATAACCTATCGGAGGTATGCATAATCAAATAACAATTCAATAAAACTTTGGGATAATTCATCGTAAGGATATTGAATTCGGGTCACCTAACAAACAAAATTCACACCTTAACCGATTTGGCTAGCAAAAATTGACTCAATAAAATCTTTATGAAGAAACGTAATTTTAAAGATTTTAAATATTTCTAAAAAATTGAATTTGAGTTTTAATGGTGATAAACTTTCACTAATCTACCATGACCATAGCCTAACAAATCAAGACCGGGGTATTTACAAATTATAAATGCTTTTAGAAAACTTGGTTATTCTTGTATGCTTCTAATATAATTGGGATCACGTTTCCTTTATTTGTTTTTCTTTTCTAAAGTTAGATCAAGACTCTTGTTTCTCTTTTCAAAACACTTTAAGTTGAAATGGAATCACGATTTTCGATACAATCTTTTTGGGTTTGAATGAGATCCACATTCCTACTTTTTTTCAAAAAGAAAATATTTTTTTATTGGAGAAGTGAAAATGTAATATCATTTGAGATTGTAACATGTGATAGGGTTAAGGTTAATGGAAAGAGCATCAGGAGTGTAATCACATCAGCTATGTGGTCCAAGAGTGTAATGTGAGCTACGGTTAGGGTTAATGGTACAAGAGATGTGATTGTAATCACATAGAAAATAAAATGTAATATCATTGTTATTGTTATTATTTCTCTACATGAGGAATGGAAAATCAAACACAACACCATCCTTATTCTCTACATTGTATATTTCACGAACCTTCACACAAGCCTTGACTAATGTGGATGTAACTTTTCATAGACCATTTCATCTCATCTACATGAATAATTCAAACATGCAAGTTTGGATGGCTCACTACTGATGTCTCTCTCCTGAATCAATATAGCACATTGATCATGATTGATGCAACACTTTGGTACTAACCACTTTGTAGTACCAACCATAATCCAATGATTATGTTGTATACACTATAAGGGTGACCTGCCTACCAAGGTGATACTTTAGCTCAAGATAGACTCATCATTAAGGCTCAACCATTGTTGTCAACCTCTGTAAAAAATAATGCACATATTATTTCTCCATCCAACATCTTTAGATAGTGGAAGTTTATGCATCAATATTAATGGTTATGCACTTGTGAGTTACACATTCCAATCACCATGAAAAGCACATGGATCTGGGGGCACATTCCAATCACCATGAAAAGCACATGGATCTGGGGGCAAGTTATGCATCCTCCTCACTATGCAGAACCCATGGATCCATGTACCTAATGAATATGTATCTAGGATCTCATCCTAATGTGCTAGTGGTATATGGATAGATGTGAGTACCCCTATTCCAAAGTGCCGATGCAATCTAGAATTTCCAGTATTTTCTTGTAAGTTTAACTTTAGAATTTTGTAAAGTCACCATAAATTTAAATTTGGATTTGAGAAAGCATCCTTTCTCAACTATGGTTTTTTGTTTCTAGTTTCATTTAGAATGAGCAAACAATTGACTTGGGAAGAAAGTAGACTGAATCTAATGACACGTGACAAAATTGCATTGACCATGCCTAGACATTTGGAGCTAATTACAATATTATGGCCATATTTGGAACGACCACAACAACCATTCCCATCTCCATATAACAATTTGTTGGGTTTGCAATTGTTTCCTTTCATGCCTGTGTCTTCTCCATCTCACTAACGCTCTATCCATGCCAACTATTCCCTAACTTCGATGAGGTGTATCTCGTAAGCATGTGAGCAATTGGCTTATTATATTAAAGCAATAATGACATTTGACTATTTAATAGTTTTGTTTTAGGTGCTAGATTATAGGAAGACTATGGAGGTCCATCAATTTTGAAGATTTACAGACTTATGGAAAACTTCCCAAAATTCATAGTAGTAGTAGAGAAAGAGTCAAGTATGAATAAAAGTCATAAATCATGATAGAAGTAGAATAAGTGGCAAGTAGAATAAGAATCAAGTATCAATTGTGTGGATTTATGCAAGATTATTTTATTGGAAGTCCTTCCATGACTACTAATATGATTAGTGAACCCTTTGTTTCTTAAAATGGTGGAATTTTGAGCTTCATAAACTTCTTCCTCAAGCATGACAGTTTATCGAATTCAATTTACAAGTCTCAAGGAAATATTTTTAAGTTATTTATAGATAGTGGAAGTTTATGCATAAAAATTTGTGATCACTTAGGCAATCAAAATAATTATTTTCTTCAATGCACTTAAAAATATTTTAAACCTTTATACAAATTTCATAATATAAGTATCTTTCTTCAATACAATCCTAGTAAAATATTTAAGATATATATAGCTAATAATACAGACATCTTTATTAAAAATATTTCACTCATTCAAATTATGATGAAAGTGGTTTTGATATTGTGTTTAAAAGTTCACAAATATCATAATTTATATATTTGAATTTTCAAACATTTTTAATTAAATTTTTAACAATTTCTCTATCAAAATGATTTAAAAGTTAAATAATGTTAAATCCTAAATAAATAGAAAAAATCATCATTATTAAATAAATAAAAACTTGATTTCATATTTACTTTTACTTAAATTAAAAGTTAAATAATTTTGACTCCTAAATAAATAGCAATTACCATCACTATTAGATTAAAAAACCTTGATTTTCACATCCTTCCATAAAATAGTTCAACATAACTTTTACCTTTTTAATGCAAAGTGTTGTAGGTAGTGTAAATATATATATTTTTTTAACTTTTAATTTTGCAAAATAGTGCAACATTATTTTTTCTTTTTCAGTGCAAAGTGTTGTAGGTAGTGTAAATGTTAATTACGTCGAAGGCATTCTTTTAAGGGATGGTTCGCCTCGGATCTTCGTCATCTGTCGAGGGCCTATCAAAAACTTCCATATGTTCATTAACAATTGACAAATATCCTCCCTCCATGCGTCTTTCTCCCTCACCAATTCCAAACGAGGAAATTGTTCAATAAGAAGCGACTTCACCGACTCCAAATGATGAAACTATTTAATAAGAAGTGGCTTCATCGACTCCAAACGAGGAAATTGTTAAATAAGCGACGACTTCAAGCTTTCTTTTGGTAAATAGACTAGACTTGACACCGACACATTTCCATTCAACCATTTGGCATGTTGATCCTCGTCGACATGGGCTACTCAATATTTTTCTCAGACAAATCAATTTCCCAAACAAAGCATGGCCCGACCTCGCACACTTCCTTTACACCATTGTTGGGGTTCCATTATCGAAGGGTGTTAGCGCAGGCCAATTTTGGAAGAAAATCAAGGAAGTTTTAAAGGAATCAAGGCAGAAATCGGAAAAGATAAGGCAACGCCAGAAAATGGGGAGCAAACTGGAAATAGAGAAAAAGAAGAGCCGAGGAAAAGCAGTTACAAAGTGGACAAACTGTTGCAGAGAAGTTGGAAAGTGGACAAAATGTTGCAGAGAAGTTGGAAAGTGGACAAGCGCCGACTTGGATAATGGTTGGATCGTGGGCCAGGTGAGATTGAGCAGTTGGAAAATGGAAAAACCTATTCCACTTAGGGTTAGGGTTTTTGTAAGGGCTTTGTCCCACTTCTGTATAAGTAGAATGTATTAGGATTGTGAAAGGAGTTAGTCAGTTAGGAAGTCAGATGGTAGATTGGTTAGAAGTTCTCAGTTTTGTATGGACTATTTCGATTTGTGGAGATCATTTGTGATGGAGGAAGAAATGTACATTGTGTGACACTAGATTTTGCATGAAGAATAATAAAGAGCTGAAGTGACTCATCTTTGTGGACATAGCCCCAGGAGGGGGTGAACCACGATATATCTTGGTTATGTGTGAATTTTTTCAGTACTCTTGATTATGTTTTTTTTAACGAGTTTTATGATGAACATGTTAGAATGATAAAGGAAATAATACTGCGCACTAAGGATAAACTGATGAAATTTCTAGAACAATACTAAATGGATGAATATCATAGCTAGTATTCAGATCTGAACCTTATGTTGCAGGAAATGAATCTATGTCATCGAGTATATGTTCTTTTGATAGTTAATGAAGTTCTGTTGGAATAGTGGTGTCACCGACCATAACTAGATCCATCTAGGGAAACATAATAAATGAGTATTCAAGGGATAACAGTGGAATAGGTCTAATGCCCCTGAGAGAGAAACACATCCCATCCCATCGTTGCAGACACTTGAGTCCTGTGACCATTGATTAAATCCATCTTGGGTGAGACTGCGCAGTGCACTCTGTGCGTTGTGTTTCCTTTTGGTATCCAGAAGAGCCGATGGTCGAAGGGTTGTTGATAATCCTGTTGTTAGAACCTAGGTCAGCCCATAACAACCAACAATGGTTTGGTTGTCAGTTGGAACTTAGAATATTAGATCGGGAGGGATGTATCACACAATATAGCGCAAGGATTTAAGAAAGGGGATGTTTTTAGGTTGGAACCCCACGAAAGAAGAGATTGAAAAATGGTTGACAGTTTAGGAACTAGAGTTTTCCCATAAAGATAATAGAAGCCCTAGGTTTAATCCAAGAAATTACTTAGAGATATACGTGTTCAACGAAATACATGAGAGTTTCTTTAGTGAGTTTACCACACTATTTTAGGAGTGGATAACTCAGTTGAAAGATACCCATTCGACGAACAGAGTTAGATTAGTGCAGTGGATAGAAGAGGGTGAATAAAAAATTCATGCACGTAGTATATTTCTAGCTAGACAACATTGTAGTGGGGTATATCACTGATTTTGCAGTAGATACATCGAAGTCTTACAGTGTAGAAGAACATGAATTTATTAAGGGCCCAAGAGGAAGGTACTTCAGGTCGTTGTACAATTCAATCAAAATATTGTTGCATGATAAAGGGGTATTAACTATGGAATAAAAAATCTAAACTACCATGTGTGCATGGGGGAGTTAAGGGAAACACCAAGGAAGGTCTGAGATGGAGGTGGAAATGGATAGAGGAAAGCACAGTAAAGAGAAATATCCCATTATGATGGATCAAGAGAAGATCCACGAAATTTTGTAGAAGGCAGGAATGACGTGCGGTGGCAGACTCTACTAGTATAAGCTCAATATAAAGAAAAGAGCAGTATCCGAGAGGGAAGGCTTGGAGAGTGATGAGGAAGAGGTAGAGGATCTTCGTGCTATGGAGAAAATTGAATAAATACTACGCGCCACATATGAAAGAATGACTAGAGGAGTGAGATCTAATGAGGAAGAAGGTACCCCTGTCCAGATCTGAATCAGTGTAGAACCTACAACCCCATGTACGATTAACACATCAACAAAGAAATAGTTGTTTAGAGAACAAGTGATTCACAGTTAGAGGAATCTAGGAGATTAGAATATAAGTGAGGGTAAAAGTAGAAGTACTAGCAACAGTGTAGGTAGTGGTACAAGTGGAAGTACCAGTATCAACACTAGTGGGAGTTCAAGATCGAATAATAGTACACATATAGTAGTACCACATTGAGCAACTACAACACATTCCACAATGGTAGGTGTAGATCCAACAATAAGATTACCAAAATTCCATGGGGTTGGATCCGAAGACCCAGAGAAGCACCTATTCGTGTGTGAGTGAATATGGGAAGCGAAAAGTGTCACTCACGAGGAGATAAAATTAGCATAGCTAGAAATAACATTCAGAAACTATGCACTGGATTGGTATAGGAATATAGCAGTAAACAATCCACAGGTTGTGCCAGGAACAGTAGCAGAGATCTAGCAGGAAATGATCATTGAGTTTTAGAGGCAGAAATCAGAGGATCAATTTATGAATGAGATGATTGAGGTTATATAGAAACCAGGAAAGTCTGTATGGGACATCGATCAAAAGTTCAAGACATTGAAAGGTAAACTGAAGTATCCCATTTCTAACATGCAACATAGACAATTGTTTATAAATTATATGTTACCACACTTCAAATATCCATTGAGACAACATAAATTTCAAACCCAAGTAGTGTTGAAATTACTAAGACAACTGAGAGGGGGGGGTGAATCAGTTGTTACTGTGCTTAAAATTTTTTAATTCAATTAAACCATTTTTATTCTTTCTCTAAGTGACCATCAATATTATACTACATATGGAAAACATAAATAATGAGCATCACTCACACATAAGATATACACAAAGACAAATTTTCACAAGGAAACCCATAAAGGGAGAAAACCTCTTCTTCTTCGAAATGATAGGCAGTCTTTTAAGTTCTGTACATCATCTATAA
>SNQJ01S0001797.1:247168-258554 GCA_010110895.2 Picea sitchensis
GCAGTCTTTTAAGTTCTGTACATCGTCTATAATTGAGCACCAACTCAATGTGAGGCTACTACCTCTGTTTTATAAGCTCCAACTTGTTTGAGAGAACCAACTCTCTAGTTTCTCTAGCACCCACTAGAAGGAAGCAACAACTCCCTAAGTGTTCCAACACCAATTGGATGGAAGCACCAACTTCCAGTCACACAGGCACCAACCTTTATAACAGAGAACAACTGTTCTCCCTTGCACCACCCTACCACTCTGGTTTTTCTGGCTGCAACCAGATGGAAGCTACAACTCCCTGTGTTTAAGCACCCACTTGAACCTCTGAGGAAAACAGTCCTCTCTAGCACCTCCCTACCACCCTTATTACAAATAAATGATTGAATAGCCAACAACACAGATAAATCAATTCTTACCACTTCTTCATTGTTCTACAATTCTTCTCTGCTACACTATTCTTCTACTCTGTTCATACTTGACTTGACTTGCTGTCTCTTTCTATCTGTTCTTTCTCTGTCCTTCTCATGCTTTTTGATATGTGCACATTCTGCTCTCTTCACCTTTTCTCTTCTATTCATCTTTTGTTCCTTATCTCTGAGATTTCTTCACACCGCGCATACTGTAGTTTTACCTTTCTACAGTTCAACTCATTTTTCAGTCAGAATAGTCAACATTGCACAATCGTCTCATCTCTTCTTTTATTCACACAAGCCTTAACAACTGAATCACCAACCGATCAAGAATCATGAATCAGTTTTGCTCACTGAATCGTAACTGATCAATTAACTGTGAGGTGAAAAAATATCCCTCTGATCATATTCAAATTCACCTGCACCATTGGATTACAAGAAACAAAATGTCTTTCACATTTCTTATTTCAACAATTCACGATTTCGCATGTCGTGAATTCCTGTTGCGAAGCATCTCGACTCTCCAAGTTGTGATCCCCGAAATGGATCCAGATCAACGGTCCACAAAACTTCATAATATGATCCCCTCTTTTCCTAATCGAACGACTGACAGGATTTCGACATTTTTCCCTTCGAGTCTTCGAGACTCACAATAGTCCCTTTCGGCATTTCACGATTTCGCATGTCACGAATTTCTAAAACTCCATGTTGCGATCCCCGAAACTCCATGTCGCAATTTCACATTTCATCATTTCGTGATTTCGACAATTCTTGTGATGAGATATCTTGACACTCCATGTCGTAATCCCCGAAACTCTGAAACTCCATGTTGCGATCCCCGAAACTCCATTGCGCGATCCCTAAAACTCCATGTCGCAATTTTGCATTTTGGCATTTCACGATTTCTATGGTGAAGTGTTTCAACACTCCAACTCCCGGTAACCCAAACCTACACCAAAATGTGTTTTTCGCATTTCGACATTTCGACATTTCTGTGGTGAAGTGTTTCGACACTCCAACTCCCGATATCTGGAACTTTGAAATGGAGTTATTTCCCGGTCTACGAAACTCTTTGTTGATGTGCCTGTTTCGGGATTTTGGCGTTTCACATTTCGCGACTTCAGGACTCCTATGATGAAGAGTCTCAACTCTTGACTCCTCCAACTCCCAGTATCCGGAACTCTGAAATGGATTTATTTCCTAGTCTGCAAAACTCTTTGTTGATGTGCCTGTTTTGGCATTTCGGCATTTCACATTTCACGACTTCGGGACTCCTGTGATGAAGAGTCTTGACTCTTGACTCCTCCAACTACTGTTATCTGAAACTCTGATTTCCTGGTCTGCGAAACTATGAAATGGAGTCTTTGAAATGCTCTGATCTATCGCATTTTGGGATTTTCTGCCGTGAGTTGCTTCCTTAACTCCTGGATTTTATAGTTCTGATCTTGCCTTGCGATCATCGGTGCACTGCTGGTCTTTCCACTTTATCTTGTTCATCATCGTCAGGCTGAGCTTGCCATCAATGACAAACAAATACTCTGCCTTCTGTCTGCCCGTAATAAATATGCCAATAAGTAGAGGCACTACAAGAAGCGATGCAGTTAGAGGAGAATCAATATAAGTAGACAGATCCAACTATAGAGGAGTTGAAGGAAGACCTGAAGAACTTGACAGTGCAATTAAACCATAATACAGATAGGGAGAAAAGAGAAGTAGTGTGGTGTACCCTGTGCATATCAGAGGGACATCACAAGAATGAGTGTTCGACATTTGCACAGTACCTGGGAGTAGGGATGCCAAATACATTGCCTACAAAAGGGCCTTGGTGTGAAATATGCAAGAAACATGGGCATGATCCTTATCATTTCCCTATGATGCAAAAGTATGAGACAAAACCAAAGAGTAATTTTTGTAACTTTTGTAAGCCAGTGGGACATGAAGAAAAAAATTCTAGAACCCTGGAGTTAATGAAGGAAAGAACCTCAGATGCATATAGGATGCAGGTTGAGTTGATTGCAAGATATACCGTTCCACAGTTTGGAAATGTGCAATAATTTCAAGAAGTGCCATGGTTTCAGCAACCCCCACAGTATAATCAGGCACCACAATATCATCAACAGAACATGGATCCGTAGGGGAACATAGGAGGATTCATAGGTAGAGGAAGAGGATGAATGGGAATAGGAAGAGGTCCTATTATCTGCCATAATTTTCAGCAGCAAGGACACTATGTTATATATTTTTCTCAGCCAATAGCAACATGTATGTACTGTCATGCAACAAATCACGTGACAGAAGATTGCCCGAAGTTAATGACGAAGATCCAAGAAAAGAGGAATCTAAATAACTAGAATGTTCAGTGGATTGTTGCATAAATAAGGTATCCTGGGAGGAAAATCAATATAGTGACTAGAGGAGGAGTGAATACAGGAGTAGATGCACATGATCAGAAGAAGGAATCTCAGTGCTAGTTTCAGAATAACACTAAGCCACAACAACAATTTGACGCAAAGAAGGAGAAGGAAAATTTCAAGTAAGCAAAGAAGGAGTTCCTCAAGGAGAATATAGCCTCCACATCGAATACTGCATCGAGGTATGATACTCCTATCTTTTATATGCCTCAGTCTTTGGATCATACTTACAAAGGACAAGAAACAAACAAAGTAAGTAACTTAAAGAATTTCTTGGAATCTTGCTTTGAATTACTTAATGACAAGAATGCCATGGATTTGTTTAAAAGTATGATTTAGAATTATAGCATAGAGGAAGGGGTAGGAAAAAAACCAAAGTTGATTAATCAAGTCCATAGAAAGAAAAGAACTAGCAGAGATTTCAGATTGAATTCAAATATAGGAGACTTTAACATGGGAAATGTTATCCTAGAATTAGGATCAGATGTCAACATTTTTCCAAAGAAGACTTGGGAAGTAATGGGAGAACCTACACTAGGGTATTGTGATATCTAATTGAATCTAGTAAACCAGAAGAGAGTGATTCCCATAGGTAGATTGAAGAATACAACCTTGGATCTAGATAGTGTGTGCACCACAACAGACTTTGAAGTAATGAATATGGTGGATGAGTCTATACCATTTCTAGCACTATTGGGAATTGATATTTGAAGCTGGGAACTATTGGGAATTTTAGGGCATAATTAATTTAAAGACTAGAAATATGATATTTGAAGCTAGGAACTTTAGGGTAGTAACACCTTTAGATCCCTCAGATTGTGAAACATATGTATAACATGTGCCTGGCAACGTTCTAAAGGATGATGTGAACCAATTGTATAGGAATATTGCCCAAGAAGAAGACTATGTGAATCCAACTGAATATGGAGTGCTTAGTTGGAGGAGTATTAATTCTGACATGTCATATTCGGATACTAGAGTAGAAAATTGGCAGCAAAGATTGCATGAAGTCTCCACTAGGAGGTGCGCCAGAGTTACACACTGAGTAAGATGGGTTGGGACAAAAGTAAGAAAGTTTCCTACAT
This sequence comes from Picea sitchensis, assembly GCA_010110895.2. Classification (NCBI taxonomy): domain Eukaryota; kingdom Viridiplantae; phylum Streptophyta; class Pinopsida; order Pinales; family Pinaceae; genus Picea; species Picea sitchensis. The sequence continues at coordinate 251,066 of SNQJ01S0001797.1, forward strand.
TTGCTAAAGAGGACAATTTAGAAAACTTCCTGACAAAGTTCAAATCAAAGGTTTTGGATAGCCAAAGATTAGTATTTATGGATATAGCATCGAGGGACACACCTACATGATTGTTGGGTGCACAAAATACTTCAGTGTAAGCGACTGGTGCACAAAAGATTTGGTAGGATTCAATAGGATAGACCCTTACAGAAGTATGATGGAAGAGGGAACCCAAGAAAACACATAGATGATTGTGTCACTAACTGGATATTGGTACCACCAAGAGAATGGATGCATTACTTTATTCATACATTAGAAGGGATACCTAGTAATTGGTACAAGGAGCAAGATGTTGGCATGTTTACAGAAAGAGTGTGCTTGTCATCGATGGCAAGAATAGAAGGTGAAGCAAAAGGAGAGAAATCTCAGGAGGAAGAGATACAATGGCCATTAGATTACAGATGCAAAGGACCTTCAACCGAATACCCGACAACCGTTGGATCATTCTAAGTGGAAGGACATGATAAGCTATAAGAGTAGCACGGAACATAGATCGAGCCATCGATATAAGAACATGATCGACGAACAACATTTGGTTCACGTCAAAATTTGCGAGGAGGTTACTGTTCAGGGAATATCACTTCAGGAGAATTGACAACTTGAAAGTCAAATTACCCAAAGCACAAAATCCGAAATGAATAAGGACTATCAAATCTGGAGAAAATGTGATGACTGTTAGATCAGGGAGAACCACGTCAGTAGACCACGTCTAAAGGACATGTGGCATACCAAGTTGGCAGACCACATCAGAATACCATGTCAGCAAGGACACATGGTGCAATAAGACAATGACAAGTGTCAAGTTGAATCGACATTTCAGGTACGTGTAAATCAAAAATATGAGTGACACATGCCAGCTACTTGAATCATGACACGTCATCAAGTGATGTAAGTAAGTTACGTCACTCCATAATTTTTACTTCGGGAGTTTTACCACCAGCACTTGCCCAAAGTCCCGAAGTCTCGAATGTCGAAGTCACAAAGTGGACACGAAACGTCTGATCTGAAGATCACTTCCAGAGCATTCTCGACCGTTGATCTACTACAGTGGAAGGATAGTGTAAGTGGAAGTATTAACTGACAGCAAGCGGTCTCCACCACTTATGACTTACTCAGCAGGTGATCACTCCAAAGGAAAATGGAGCAGCGATTAGCCTAAAGTCCTGAAGTCCCAAATGCCGAAGACCCAAAGCACCGAAGGAGCTGAGGACCGTCGATCTGTAGGAGGACAAACGTCAACAAATCATGAACTCCGGGTAATAAATACTCCGAAGGAAAGCAGAGAGTGAAAGCGTCGGAGCCCCAAAGTGAATCTTGACCGTTGATCGAGAAGGGTGCCAAGGGTCATCGATTTGGTCTTGGTAGAAAGTGTCGAAGTCCCAAAGTAGATTAGAACCATTGATTTGAGGAAGACACATGGTAGGAATCTGTGGACTCCAGCCAAAAGTGTTATGGGAGAGCGTGAAGATTGAGAATTGAAATCGCTGAAGCCCAGAGTAGCGAAGGAGATCTCAATCATTGAATCGAGTAAGGGGCCGCAGGACCATTGATCTAGTTGAGAGGTAAAATCCGCAAAGTAGAGGCAGATACGTCGATTAAGGAGGACAAGTGTGTGCAGATCATCAACTCTAGAAGATTGTCGTACAGAATAAACAATTGTTTGAGATTTGAAAGTCCTAAAGGCCAGAATTGCAGAGGAGATCCTGATCGTAGATTCAGGGAGACATGTGTCAATAGATCTTCCACTCTGGAATATTGTCATATGAAGAAAAGTAGGGTTTGAGATTTGAAATTCTCAGAGCCTGGATCACGAAGTAAATCATAGTCGTTGATTTAGGAAGGTTAGATATGATCTTCATAACTTGAAAGGTCAGATCTAAACCATCATTTCAGGAGCACCGTCAAGATCATGAGATTGAAGGTCGCGTCTCATTGCAGAGATTGAAGGTGTCCAGACTTTAAATCATTGAAGGCGGGCTGCAATCGAAACCATGGTTTTGGAGAAAGCATACATGGAGATCTGTAGTGAATTACGGGGTGAAAAGCGGATTGATCTCAAACCACCTTTGGTCACGCCCGCAATCGCATGGTCACATGATATCATCATCCAAGGTCACATCAGCGGAAGATAGGGGAATTAGATAGCACTACTAGGCTCCACATCGGAGTTTACGCAATGAAAAATAAAAAAGAATCTGCGTGTATAATCCAACAATGTTGATCAAATGGAATCTGATTGAAGGGTTGTTGTTTCATCTCATGATTTCTTGATCAGTTACGATTCAGTCACCCTAACTGAATCTTTGTTCCTGAGCGGTTGAATCATTGTTCCTGAGTGTTGGAATCATGATTCCTGAGAGTTTCTTTGAGATTCCCAACTTGAGCGTTGGAGATGCAGAATGTAACGGATGATGAGAGCGGGAATAAAAGAAAATTTCATGACAGAGAGAGGTTGTTGTTTCTCTGTAAAAAGTAGTTGAACTGTAAGCAATGCACATCATAGCATGAACTGAGGGAGAAAATGAAGAGATGAAGAACATAAGTTGGACAGAGCATAAATGGTGAAAACAACAGACTGTACGAGAACTTAAGCGCAAGAAGGTGTGAACAGGAAGACACTGATGCAGGCAAAGAAGAATAGTGTAACAGAACAATGATGAGACTAGTTATCCATTGATAAATATTGTATCACTGTAATAAATTTCAGCAAGCAAATATTTATATTTTAGGGTGGTAGGGTGGTGCTAGGGAGGATTGTTGTCCTCAGAGTTTCAAGTGGGTGCTTGAACATAGGGAGTTGTAGCTTCCATTTGGTTACAACCAGAAAAACTAAGGTGGTAGGGTGGTGCAAAGGAGAACTATTGTTCTATGTTATACAGATTGGTGCCTATGTGACAAGAAGTTGGTGCTTCCATCTAGTTGGTGCTGGAACACTCAGGGAGTTGGTGCTTCCTTCTAGTGGGTGCTAGATAAACCAGAGAGTTGGTGCTCTCAACAAGTTGTAGCTTGTAAAATAGAGGTGGCAGCCTCACATTGAGTTGGTGCTCAAAGATAGATGATGTACAGAACATAAAAATATTGCCTATCATTCGAAGAAGAAGAGGTTTTCTCCCTTTATGGGTTTCCTCATGAATATATGTATTTGTGTATATCATATGTGTGATTTATATTTATTGTTTTTGTTGTTCATGACTTGCATAATATTGATGATCACTTGGAGTACATTAATAATATTTCAATAGGCATAAAATTGTTTAAGCACAATAACAACTGATTCACCCCCCCTCTCATTTGTCTTAGTATTTCCAACAATTGGTATCAAAGCGGGTTCATTTTATATAAAGGTAGATCAGTAAGTTTAAACATGAAAAGTCATGAAGGAATTTCAACCAATAAGTCTCCTCTATTTGATGGAACAAAGTTTTCTTTCTGGAAGGTTAGAATGAGAACATACATTATGGCCTTAGGTGCTGATGTTTGGGATGTTGTAGAGACTGGTTATACAAAATTTGTTGTGCTAGCTTCCAAATATGATAAGTTAGAATTTAGCTTCAATGCAAAGGCAATGAATGATATCTTGAGTGGGCTTGCTGAAGATGAATTTATAAAGGCAATGCATCTTGATTCTGCCAAATATATGTGGGATAAACTCATTAGCAGTTATGAAGGAAATTAGAAAGTAAAAGATGCCAAACTTCAAACATATAGATTAAAATTTGAACAACTAAAGATGAATGAGGACGAAACAGTTAGTAAATATTTCTTAAGAGTTAGGAGCTTGTGAATGTCATGAAGGGTCTTGGTGATAAGATTGAAGACGCATTTTTAGTTCAAAATATTTTAAGATCTCTGCCTAATAGATTTAATCCAAAAGTTTCTACAATAGAAGAACTGAATGATCTTAAGATTTTGTCTATTGATAAACTTCTAGGAACTCCAACTGCTTATGAAATGAGGATTAGTAAAGATAAACCTACCTCTAGAGAAGCATCATTTAAAGCAGATAAGAATGAGGATTCTAAGCCTGATGAAATTGAAGCAAAATTTGTGAGAAGACTAAAGAAAGGATTAGGAAAGTAACAAGGCAAGTTTCCCTCCAAATTTTTTAATTGTAGAAATATAGGTCACTTTGCATCTAAGTGTCCACACAAGAAGAAGGACCAAAACTTTGAAGGTGAAGAGAAGTACAAATCCAAGATATTTGGTAAAAAGAAAAGTTTATTTGTAAACAATGATGACTCTTCAGGAGACACAGATAGTGATTCTTCTTGTGAAGATAAGGTTAATGACTTTATGCTTATGGCCAAAGAGGATTATGATAATAAAATAACAGGAAGTCATGTTGATGACAAAGAAGTTGTGGTTGATATGGAAGGTGAATTAATCAGTGCTTTGGAAGAAATTGACAGACTCAGATTTAAGAAGAGAAAAAAAAAACAATTGTTGATGCAGTTTGAAAAGAATGGTAAAGAACAAAGTGAAGATTTTGTTTTGTTAAAAGTATAATTAGAAGAAGAAAAGGAAATAGAAGATATTCTAAAACAATAACTAGCAGTGAAGAAGGTAATATGTGAAGCTCTGGAAGCTGAAGTAGTGGATGTCAGAAAAGATCTAGAGAAATTTCAGGCCTTATACCATCAGAATCTGACAAGCATTAAAGCCTCAGAAGGATTAGCCACCATTCTGAATCAACAAAGGAATCCAAAGTTGAAAATTGGTTTGGGTTGTGAAGAAGGATCAAGTAGTGGTCAGCCAAGAAACAAAGAATCCATCAAATTTGTCAAATCTACAATCATTGACAACAACCACTCTGTAGAAACAAAGGAAGATAATCAGCCGCCAAGGAGGAGTGAAAGAAAAAGTACTAGAACCAAATATATAGAACAAATAAATAACACAAACACACCCTTTGCTCAAAGAAATCATCAGCATGGAAGAAATCAACCCTTTCAAAGAAGATAACCATTTTCCAGGTGCAAAGGATTTTTCTATGGATATTTTTTTTTTGTTCTAACTTTGGTCACAAAGTTGTAAACTGTTCTTTAAGATTTAGATATGAGCAATCAAGACACTCAAGGAATAAATATCTGCCACAACAAAGAATGAGGCAGCCAAGTAACAAACAACCACAGACTGCAAATCATGTGATGGCTGGTAAAAAGACAAAGGTTAAGCATAACAATCGTTATGATCCTTTATTCAGTGAACCAGAATGTTACACCTTCCATAATTATGGACATAAAGTTGCAAACTATCTCTTAAGGAACTATAAGCCAGATTTGAATCCCTCTGCTGTAAATGTCAATGTTTGGAAGAAGAAAGAAAATGACAAGTGTGGATTAGTACTTTCATCTCAAAGACAAAAGAACCCCTGGTATATTGAAAGTGGATGTTCCAAACATATGAATGGAGACAAAAGTAAGTTTCTGTCTCTAAGTGAAAGCAAATCAGGAAATGCAACTTTTGGAAATGATGCACCAAGAAAAATCAAAGGTGAAGGAATGGTAAGTCTAAGTAATGGAAAAGGGAAAGCTCAAGATGTGTTGTTTGTAGATGGTCTGAAACATAATCTGCTTAGTGTCAATCAAGTTTGTGATAGAGGATGTAAAGTTGTTTTCACTTCTAAAGATTGTAAAATACAATTTGTGAATTCAAGACAGTTGATTGCAAAAGGCATAAGAACAGAGAACAATGTCTATGTTTTGAATGAAGAAAAGGAAGAATGTCACTTAAGCAAGTATGAAGAAATTTGGTTATGGCATAGGAGACTTGGACACCTAAATTTTGATCATCTAATCAAACTTAGAAATAGTGGGGCAGTAAAATATCTTCCAAAAATATCAAATCCATATGATTCTGTATGCAAACCTTGCCAAATAGGAAAGCTCACTCGGACATAGTTTAAATCTAAGAACTTTGCATCAACAGAGAAACCTCTTCGGTTAGTACATATGGATTTATGTCAACCATCAAGGAAGGAAGGTACAGGAAAAGAAAATTATTTCATGTTGATTATTGATGATTATTCTAGACTTACATGGGTTGCCTTTCTTAAAGAAAAATCTGAAGCATTTGAAAAATTCAAAGTGTTTAAGGCTCTGACTGAGAATCAAACAGGGAAAATATTGAAGGTTGTAAGGTCTGATAGAGGAGGAGAGTTTAGTTCATGAGACTTCAAATAGTTTTGTGATAAACATGGGTTCAAAAGAGAGTATACTATTCCAAGGACTCCACAACAAAATGGAGTAGTTGAGAGGCAGAATAGATCAGTCCAGCAGATGGCAATATCAATGATGAATGAAAAGAATATTGCTCAGACATATTGGGTAGAAGCAATTCATACAGTTGTACAAATTCTTAACAAATCTCATCTCAGGCCACAAAGTGACAAGACTCCTTATGAACTATGGTTTTGAAGACCTGCTTCAAGCAAACATTTTAAAGTCCTTGGGAGTAAGTGTTATATCAAGAATAATGATGAAATTCTTGGAAAATATGATGGAAGGGATGATGAAGGTATCTTCCTAGGGTATGATACAAACAGTAAAGGATATAGATGTTATAATAAAAGGTTGCATAAATTGGTTGATTGTATTGACATACAAGTTGATGAAGAAATCCCGACATGAGATGTAAGCAGTGTTGAATCAACAATAGAGGATATAGTTGAAGTTGAAGGTGAACAGGTCCAAGAATCAGAAAAAGAAGACTCTGAGTCATTTGAAGATACAAATACTCAGGTAGACTCAAATCAATAGACAACATCAAATCCTCCCTCCATAATTACTCAAAAGAATCATCTTGTAAGTCAGATAATTGGTGAGAAAGACAAAGGTGTACAAACCAGGAGAAGGATAATCAAAGACGCCAAGAAATCACATATAGCCTTCATATCCATGGTGGAACCCAAGAACTTTAATGAAGCCAATAAAGATGTAAAGTGGTTAAAATCAATGAATGAGGAACTGGATCAGATTGAGAAGAACAATACTTGGGAGCTTGTTCCTAGACCTCCAGATAATAATGTAATTGGCTCCAAATGGGTGTTTAAGAATAAAATGAATGAACAAGAACAAATTGTTAAGAATAAATCTAGATTGGTATGTAAGGGGTATGAACAAGTTGAAGGACAGGATTTTGATGAAACCTTTGCACCAATGGCAAGTTTGGAAGCCATCAGAATATTTCTTACCTATGCATGTCATAAGAACTTTAAAGTATATCAGATGGATGTTAATTCATCATTTCTTAATGGAGATCTAGAAGAAGAAGTATATGTGGAGAAACATGAAGGATTTTCACTGACAGATAATCCTGACTATGTCTGTATGATCCAGATTATTTTTGGCACAAAATGAAAGCGGAGATATAATAAAGAAATGCACAGAGATATTGCAGATATTCAATAATATAACAGAAATGTATCAGAGATGAAACCATCAATAAA
>SNQJ01S0001797.1:276917-335801 GCA_010110895.2 Picea sitchensis
AGTGTGTGGACTGGCAGGGCCAGGCTAGCTAGCTCGCCCTCACTTGGTTCTTAACCGTTATATGTTAAACATATTACTTATGTTTGATTGAAGTTTTATTTGGCTGGGGAAAGGGTCGGGGCTTAGCCCCAGCCCTCGGTTCAACAAACATTACGATGTGACCATAGCCAGGAGCCAACGCGCGGGGGTATTTATGGATAGGGTCCAGCCCATGGATCCTGGGCGGATCCCATACGACTAGAGCTACCTCGACCAAAAGGGCGCGCAATTATGATATGGTTTGGCCCGTGGTTCCTTCGATTACGCCTGATGATCAGGAGCTAGTGCCGGAGAGGGGGCCAGCGCATGGGCGCGTGGCCACATGGAGGCACGATATGACCAGGAGCATGCGCCTAATGGGGGCTGCACCCAATTTCATAAAAAAAAGTGGGTTTTGTTAAATTTTTTGGATTTGTTATTGTTATTATGCCTGTTATTATTGGATTTTCTCCATTTTTTGGAGATATTGGGCATTTTTGGAGCCCAAATTTTGGGAGGAAGTTGGAGAAGGATAACCAACTTCAAATCTATATAAACCAGGACTGATTGAGGCCATGGAAGGATAGTCAAGGGCAGTCAGAGCAGAGTTATGCTGAAGAGAAGCCAAGCCAAAGCCATTTTTATGCAGGGAAGATTTTGAGGAGCAGACGTTGTCGGGCCATTTCTGGGAGCTCTGGACGTCCGTTTTGCGTGTCGTTTTCTTTGCAGGGTTCTAGAGATTTGGACAAACATGACCAAATTAGTCTTGTAGCCAATTGGCACTGCAGTGATGTACTTTTGAGATTTTGAACAGAAATAAAGAAGCCTCCCCCCACAAAGACAAAGGCCTAGAGNCTGTCATAATTCCTCTTCTTTCCTCATTCTTTCACTAAATTTCTCAAATGGTTAATTAACGCATGCAAAATTAAAACTCAACCATAGTCATTAAAAGATCCTACGGATCACTCTCACATGACCACTGACGGTGACCACAACCTACACCAAAAGGTGTTTTTTGCATTTCAGCATTCCTGTGGTGAATTTTTTCGACACTCCAACTCCCGGTATCCAAAACCTACACCAAAAGGTGTTTTTCGCATTTCGACATTTCGACATTCCTGTGGTGAAGTGTTTCGACACTCCAACTCTCGGTATCCAAAACTCCAAAATGGAGTGAGATCATCAGTCCGGTATTTCGACGTTTCACATTTCGGCGTTTCGACATTTCTGTGATGAAGTGTTTCGACACTTCCAAGTCCCAGTATCTGAAACTCTGAAATGGAGTCAGATCAATGGTCTGGTATTTTGGCGTTTCCACATTTCTGTGATGAAGTGTTTCGACACTTCCAACTCCCAGTATCTGAAACTCCAAAATGGATTCAGATCAACGGTCCGGTATTTTGGTGTTTCGTATTTTAGGATTTCAACATTTTTGTGATGATGTGTTTCGACACTTCCAACTCTCGGTATCCGAAACTCCAAAATAGAGTTTAGCTTATGATACCCGAAATGGAGTTTAGCTTCTGATCTTGCCATGTGATCATCGTTGTGCTGTTGTTCGTGATCTTTGCCATCAATGACAAACATGCATACTCTGCCTCTGTCTGAAAACATGCATACTCTGCCTCTGTCTGAAAACATGCCAACACCTTCTTCTCTGCGAGGTGCTCCAAAGAACCCATTGGTGTCTTCTTCCACTTGTTGACTTGTCCACGATCTATCTTCTTTGCTGCTTTGTATTCCTTAATATTCTCTTTCAATGGTTTTCTTTCCTTTACTTCGTTCCTTCTTTTCTGATCTTTTAACCACTTCGACCCCTCCTCAGTTTGTGTGTCTTCCACGCACTTCATACTTTGTGTTTCTTCTTCCTTAGTCTTCACTTCCTTCCTTAATACATGACCAAGGGCCAATAGGCCCCCGACGCTCACATGTGACTTGTCCCGAGTCACTGCAGGTTTGATCCTTCTGTCTTACTTCGACTGTAAACTGCATAGAGAAACCTGTTCCTTCTTCTTTTGTCCCTCCATGTCATGTGCAAACTGTCTTTTCTGTGTCTGGTACCCTATTTCAACTGCACCTGGTACCTAGACCCTTCTTCCTTTTATTTTATTGAGAGCTGCGAGGTGGATGGTTGTCACAATATAGCTTCAATCGTCTCTCATTCACTAAATCATCCTTCCATTCTACATTAAGAGTATTCAATTGCGCATCTCCACCTTTTATAACATAGGAAACCTTGAATGGTCTGAGCCAATGTGTCTTGAAATTTCCTGGATGCTTCATGAATTTACTGTCATATAAAAGTACCAAATCTCCTTGTTTGAATGCTTTCTTCTTGATATGTCTATCATGGCAAGACTTTTCTCGTTCTTTTTATACTTGTTGATGAAATCTTGCAATGAACCTGTCTTCCTCTAATTCTATCAGTTGTGCAAGATTGTCTTGAAGAGTGTTGATGTCATCCATACTTGTAAATGATGAAAATATTAAAATAGGAACCAAAAATTCCATAGGTACTATTGCTTCCTAGCCATAAACTAACTTAAAGGGGGTCTGCGTTGTTAAATTTTTTCAAGTAGTTCGATAAGCCCATAACACTACTGGAATTATTAAATCCCAATCATCTCTGTTAACACTGCAAATCTTAGTCAATGTTGTCTTCAAGATCTTATTGAAATCTTTGATTGTACCATTCGCCTATGGGTGGTGTTATCACTATAAAAAAAAATTCATATGGAGCCCAAGTATCAGGACTTAGCAGGAGCCTAAATCAGTATAGAGGAGCGATAGGCTAGCGGATGGGGCCACATATAGTGGACAAGGCTAAATATAGAGGAAGGTGAAGTTGATGGGACCCAATGGGTCATAGATTATGGGTGCCATAGATTGACGATCAGGGAGCATATCGAGCCAAGAACTAATGCAGAGGTTAATCCTTTGAAAGAGGGCCGATAGAAATACCATGGTTTCATATCTAGGGCACGTGGCACCACCAGATGCATATTAGGGGGAAAAGCAGGTGAGCTCGAAACTGCTAAATCACACCTCAATGTCACGTGTCAAAATATCATTGAATATGTCAAATCCAAGGGTTACATGTGGAAATGGAACGCTGACATCCAGTGAAATCACCTCGAGACACTTGTTTGGGTACTTTTCGTCCGTGCGATGTCGGGTGAGTTCCGCCAAAAAACTGATTCAAAGGATCATCATTTGAAATCAATGGACGAACGTGATAAGTCGTTATCCATGCAAGGACCTTCGTCAATAGCCCAGGATTATCACTCAATGACGACTGTCATTCAAAACATGGGTGATATTGCTCTGTTGTTGGTGGTTAATGTTTTATTCCATAACAGGGTAACCACGAATAAAATAATTCGTCTAATTCTTGTACAACTAAGGGAGGTAATCTTGTGCTTCTGGGGAGACCAAAGGAAATGGAGAAGACAAATCCAACAACCTTCAGTGAACCAGAGTATTCAAACAATCTGACAAAATTATCAATGAAGAAGAAAGAAAATCTTGCTACACGAATATTGGCAACAAAATTTCACATAGAGCTTGTAGATGAACCAGGGTCAGGTGAAGGAATTAGACTAAATCTTATCATGAAGGATTTAATTATCAATGGGTACACAGACATATATCACTTGCAAGCTGGAAATGGTAAAAGGAGCAAGCGATGAAAGACAAAGGTTAAAGATGAAGTGGTTGAAAGTACTGGGGAAAACCAGCCTCATTGGCTTGACACTTTAAAGGAAGAGATTGCTAATCTAAAATAGATTTCAATACAAATTAAGTATCTTTTAGGGAATTTTGTGATGATGCAAACAAGTGATATTCAGGGTTAAAATCTCGAATATGTCAACTTTTGATTATAACGTTCCCTAGAAAATAGGAGTTCAGTTGTTACTCCTTCTTTGTGACTGATGTCTATTTTGGAATTTCGGGAAAAATGATTCATTTTGAATCCCATATGTAATTTATCTATATATACTATTACAAAGATAATTGAATGTTTGGACTTACTGGAGAGGGGCCCACCCTTGTAGCAGGAGAACTTTGTAATTTCTTATGAATGTTTAATATAAGCATATAAGGTTTTTCTTAGATAGTCGAGATTCATCACGATCGTGATGTTCATTGTGTTTTCATGAGTTTCATATTTCATGAATGTGTTTTTTCTGCTAGTAATAATCTTTGAGTATTAGAAGGAATTCATTTTTTCTGGTGCTCCTTCTCACATCGATTATACTTGTGATGTATTTTTGGTTATTGTTTCAGACTTAACTCGTTATCAATGCTCTGTTTGCAGTAGCCAACCCTCATGTTTTTTCTTCTAATGCTTCACCAAGATATTCACCCTCTACTAGATGACTCTTGTTGATAGTAGTCTTTCCTCTCCTATCCTTTGCCACCTCATATTACTTATTTGGCTAAACATAATACCTATTTTTCCTCTGTTCCCTCTGGAAATACATATCTTATAACTCTTTATACTTTTTCAGGAATGGACCCCATTGCCCAATGGCCCTGCTCTTATGTTTTTTCCTTCCACCTTTAAACTTTACACCATGGCGGAATATCACCTCTGAACATGCCTTGCCAAATATTTTGAATATCCCAAATAGTTGTATGTCTGAGAGAGCCCTCTCTGGTTAGAAGGGTCATAATCCAACCTAAAGCTGGTTGAAACAATTACCTCTATCATTTGTTTTACCAGCTGAACAAATTTACAAAGTGCTAATTGTTGGGCCTCAGAAATGTCACATTTATATCCTCTTTTCCCTTCACTATTCCTTACATTTCATCATCCCATTAACCTTCCATCATACCATTTCCATAATGATACTTGGGTTTCTCCTTATTATTTTCAATTGTATTCATTATTATTTTCCATTGTATTCATTTTAGTATTATAAGTGAATTTGTGATTAAATATTAGAAATTAACATATTTTCATTATATATCAAGGTTGGATGAGTTTGATGATGAGTACAGACATATTTGAATATTTCAACAAAGTCAAATATTACCTCCTAGCATCAAATTCGAATCTCATCTTCAAGCTTTGAAGATTTGAAGAATATTTGGGACAATAATTCAAGCATATTCAAAGGAGAAGATCATGGAGATTTTGATAGGATATTTTATCCAAGATATGAGTGGAGGATTTGAAGGAATAAGTTGAGAGAATAATGGATCTGTAATTATGACACTCTTCAAGACTTTCATGTATATAAGAGAGTGATCTCTCTTCATGAAGGGTCATGTTATTCATAATTGGAGGATGTTATTCATAAGTGAATCATGTAATTCATAATTTAGTCTTGTAATTAGGAGAAGGGAATTCTTAGCTTTGATTCTTTCATGCTTTGTCATTTGATTCTTGTAATATAATTTGAGATTGATTTATTGTGTGATCTCACCTATGTATTTTGTCATTCAACTCTTCACATGTTGTATTGCTTTCCTAGATTAATTTCCTACTTTCCTAGTTAGTCTTTCAATGCTTTCCTAAATTAATTTCATTTCAGCAATTTAGATTAGATTAATTCTACTTCAGTCCTGCATATATAGCGTGTGTGCTTCGTAAGCCTACAAACCTCGGATTGACAAATTAAATAGTTGGGAAAGTACTGTAACGAAATTAAACGACAATATTTCTGCCTAACATTTTGGCGCCATTGCCAGGGAAGGACGATGGATTGAGGTTTAGTTTGAATTTTCATGAAAGTGTGATTAGTCATGCTCCTAACTCTGAGGTGACATATGGGTAAGGGCATGTAGGGAGTGTTTCAATTCCTGCAAGTGTAAGAATAAATTTCAATTCCCGCAAGTGTGTCTGTATGTGTTGGTAAGGGGTCATAACAGCTACTTGAGTGGAGACTCCTCATGTTCTCCCTACCAACATATTCCTAAATCTAAGGTGAGACGTCGACCTCATTTGGGACAGAGCATGCAGAGTGTGACTTTCAATTTCTGCAATTTCAATTCTAGCAATTTCAATTTATGTAATTTCAATTTTTGCAATTGTGAAGAGGTTTTCAAGTGTTTCAACAAGTGTGATTTTCAGTTTTTTTATTTTGATTTGGGTGTTGTAAGAACCCCTTTTTCAATATGATTTAACTATGAGTTTAAGCTTGGAACAACTCACTCAGATCCTTGCAAAAGTTGGGATCTCCTCTTCTCACGAAGAGGAGATATTGACAACAACCCGAGCTTAATTACTCCTCCAACAACAAACGAGGAATCAATATTTGAGGGATCCTGCACATTTAATGAAGAAAAATTATGCGAGCAAGAGATCCAAGAGGACAATGAGGAGCTGCAACACGATTTGAAGGAGGGAAATTGTGCCTACGAAAGATTTATCGAGAAATGGTTCCAGGTAAGTACTCATTTAGATAAATTTCATTTTTTTAGTTTGCCGTTATAGCAACAAAATTCGCTTATTCTTGTAAATTTCCATTTTTCATTCGAAAAATTTCCACTGAATATATTGTTGTTACTACTGTGTGAGTGGCTACATTGGATATTTGACTATACATAATTGATTTTTAATTTCTAATTAATATAGAGTAGGTAGGTTTTCATTTTTAGTTTTTACTTTCATTTTCAGTTTTTCTTTTACCTAGAATAAGTATGCTCTCCTCCGCACTTCGTGCAATCACGAGGATCAGAAAATAGGGATGATTTTGATTTCAGGAATGAATGTTTTTTTGTCCATCCTTTGACATGCAAATAAACACAGTAAAAAAAAAGTTTTAGACGAACAAAAACAAAGTGAAAATTTTACATGCTGTTACAGCATGCTGATAAAGAGAAAATTTTACATGTTGTTACAACATGCTGGTACAACGACGTTTTTCATGTTGTTACAGTGAAATTTTACTTGCTGAAACAATGGCATTTTTGCTATAACAGTGATTGAATAAATTTGCAGATCTGTAAACAATAAAACAATAGTGGCATTAGCATAAAATGACACAAAACAAACAACAACAATAATAATAATAATAATAAATGGTCTGCAAATTCATGAGTTTTTCCCCACTGAACTGTTGCGGCATGCTAAAACAATACTAAACTTTGGTTGGTTGAATTCCATTTAAACTGTGCAAAAATTTGTTTCCTGCTGCAATAGTTTCTGGTTTGAAGTTGCCTATTCATTTCTGGTTGAGTTGCACATGCCATACTAGAGAGATAATTTGCACTGCAACATCCGCCCTCCACCTCTTCCATGGCCCATACCCCTAATATTCATACATGTACGACTGGGCATTCCAATGTTTGAAGGGATTGCTTGTTATCTTAACATATCTTTAGGCATTTGAGCGATTCCCATAACCAATATGGGCAATTATTCTCATGATCAATATAAGCCTCATATAAAAAACTAGACACTTTGTGTTGGGTTGTTGACCGAAAAATAAGAACCAAATCATGATCGTGCAACCATTCTTTCTCTGCCTTACATAAAATCAAAATCATGATTTAGTTGCGAGATCTTTGCATCATTATACCCTCTTTACGGTGGTTTTTAACTGCAGAAAATCTCTGCGATGGTTGGTGGAAGGATTGTGATTATCCATATCCACAGGTTGATATAAATAATATGTCGGCACCAATTAATTAACAATTAGTCCAGATATTGAAGCGATCGGTCATTTCACCATTAAATGATTAAAAGTCAATTCCATTAATGAATAGAGATTTGATGAGCCCACTTCTTTTCATATCTTCTCTGGATTTTTGTGCGTTGTTGATATTGTCAATTCTTACGATCATGATCGATGGGTGTAATTCTATCTTTGAAATTTATACAACATCGACCAAACTAGCTATCACACACACCCCTGGATCTTATATCTAAGGTTTATGATAATGATAGACGTGTTATCGAGAGGTTTAAGAGAAGAATCCAATCAAAGGCTGATGGACGAGAACCCTAGGCATAGGAGACAAGTGTCATGCACTGATTTTTAAGCATTTTCATGATGAATTATTTGCAGTATTCTTGCAGACACGAAGGGCGATCAGTTCACGATTTTTGTTCAACTACAATTTTGATGTTGTAAATTGCAAAAACAATCTTTCCATGGAACCACCACTAGACTTACAGTATGTACAAAAATGGTGAACAATTCCAAACCTACACGTAAATGCTTAGATATCCATATGCATATGTATGGTTTCGATTATGGGCATGTATTAGTGTTATGACAATACACCTGTCTAGAAGGCTTTATGGTGGTAGTTTAGAGAATGTGTGGGACCTTCTACAGCCTGATCTGATTAGGATGCATTCAGAAAGGACTACATTGACATGAAGTTATACGCAATAATCAGTAAAATATTTTCATCAAGCGACTTATCATGGGATTTTAGAGAGCAGGAACTCACCTTCAACATATGGAATTAGAGAAATGAAGAGACGCATCTGGACTTATACGCCCATACACCCATGATTTCACTACTAAATCAATGATGGTCAACATTGCAATTGTCACGATTGATGAAGACTAGGCCATATGCCAAGGCTGGCTCGCATGGAAACGTGATCTGTGCACACCGATGGAAAGGTTCCATCTGATTGGTAAGATCAACGATGATGAAGGAGGGTAGACGCCATTCTAGAGTTGCATCTATGGAAATTCACCAGGCACTTACTCGATTCAAGACCATAAAAAATGTCCTTAGTCGCCATGAACACGAATAAGTATTTGCAACAGAGGGGTATACCAGATCTACAACAAAGGTCGTTGTTTGCATTGCAACTTCTGGTCCTGGTGCCACCAACTTGGTAAGTGGTCTTGCGGATGCATTGCTTGACAAAATTCCTTTGGTTTCTATTACTGTTCAGATGCCCCGGAGAATGATAGGCACAGATGCCTTTCAAGAAACTCCAATTGTGGCGGTGACTAGGTCTATAACAAAGCACAATTACTTGATCATGGATGTTGGGCATGCACGAGACTGTTTATGCCAATTATGTAGTGGATAAAGCTGATCTGTTGCTTGCTTTTTGTGTTCTCTTTGATGTTAGAGTGACTGGTAAATTGGAGTCATTTGCAATTCAAGCTAGCATTGTTCATATTGATATAGATCCCACAAATATTGGAAAGAACAAGCAGCCTCATATCTCTCTACGAGCAGATGTGCAAACTTGCATTGCAAGGGCTAAACTATTTAATGAAGAAGAGAACAAGTTGGGAAAGTTAAATTGGCAAAACTTTAACACACTGAAACATTCCTTTACGTTGCCTTCACACAAGTCCAACCTGATTTTTTTTTTTTTGTGTGGTTTGGTTTAGATTCCTGAAAACTATTTGTTGTGATCAGGTTTGATTTCCATAATCTGAATAATTTATGGTGTTAGGTTTTATAACTTGATTCAATTTTTCTACATTTTATTTTTATTTTTGGCTGGAGAATCATTTGGGTCATGGTTGTCTGTGCATGCTTTCTACTTCCTTTTGGATGAATATCTACATTACCATTGATCTCACCACAACTCTCAGATCACCATTGAAGTGATAAAACATTTGCTTGTAAAAAATAAAATAAAATAAAAATAGATTTCTTTGTTTGTTTGTTCTATTAATGATAATACACAATTATTTATTTGTTTATTTTGTTTTTATTAAAATAAATAAATAAATAAAATACAAAATATATATATAAAGTGCTTTTGTTTTGTTTTAAACCAAACATAATAAAAACAAACGAACAAATTTAAAAATTGGAAACAATATATATATAAACAAAACAAAACAAATATAAAATTGCAAATGGACATTTTAAAAACATTCCTGAAAACAATAATAAATACATGTTTTTATTATTAACATTCATTTGTTTTTCTTAAGTCACTTTGGTAGAAATCAATGTCAAAACGAATAAGTGCGGACAACAGGTATAATTGCATTTATTTTCTATCTCAATTAGCTCTCATTTGTACTCATCTCTTGCATTTTATGTTTTGCGATGCTCTCACAAAGTTTTGATTGCAGGATTAGTACTAAAGACTGATTGCAGGAACAAGACGCTCATTTTCCATGCCACAATGATCTTCAAGAATCACAACATTTTTCAGAAAAAAAATGTTTGATAAACAGTTTTAAGGAGTTTATCTTCATTATATATTTCATGACGATGATGTCACACATGTATTTTACACGCTGTTACACATGTGTTACATATTGTTACACATGTATTACATGTTGTTACACATGTATTTTACATGTTGTTACTCCTATATTTGTAACATGCTATTACACTACACCTTCAATAAACCCATTTGCGTCATGAATGTTTACCCCCATTTTTCCTTGAAACATACATTGGTCATCCCTGTGTTGAAGCCATCTTCCATTGCCTTAACTTTCATGACTTCACACATGCTTATCTTTCTGAGTTGCATACATCATTTCTTTTTCAGTTCATTTTTCCTTTGCAATTTTTCTTCTGAATAAAACAAACTCCCTTTCCATGATTACATTGCCTTGATTTCCTTATCATAAACCCTATTGCTACTGAGATCTATCTTTTAGTCCTACCAATATTTTTATAAACTCGCGTTGACTGATGTGGGATTCCTTAAGGCCCACCTTTCAACAGTCTTTCCCCATCGACCTCAACACCTTATCTGGGATATAGACTAGAGTTCCTTTTCAATACCTAGAGGCTTGCATGTCTTAATGGCAAGTTCTCTCGCTAGCAATCATGGGAATACATGAATGTCCCTTGATCGTTAGATCTTGCAAGTGGCTCGGAATCAACACATATGTTCTCACTTCGCAAGATGTACTCAGGTACCTTGACACTCATTGACGTCACTGGTGAGTTTGTCTCGCATTGGTTAAAGGCATTCATTAATGTCCAGTAATCCAATGATTTCTCTTCATGCTTGACATCGACACATTCATTCGCATGATCAGAATTGTACCATCGGTTTGTAGCAAGTGAAGACTATACAATTTTTGATGATCCCCTCAGTAGTTGCAATAATTTGATTTCAGATCTATGCGAGTACCACAATTCGATATTCTTTTCTTTCCACATTTCTCATGATTCAGCAGTAGCAGTTCAAATTCCTTCACTTCCCATGATCCAGTTACAACAACAACAACATTAGAATTTCCATTTTCATGATCCTACAGTAGTGACATCATCCATGCTCCAACACCATCCATATTCCTATTCCATTGTTCATCATCATTATTGGGTAAGTGGAGGTATGTTCTTTTCTAATATTCAATCATGTAATTCTTTATTTGCTAGTAATGAATAACTTTGGAAAATCCCCCCACCATGCTTTATTTCCTTTTTCACTTTCATAACCTATGCCAAGTTGCATAAGGATATGCAACCACTTCAGTTGGGGGGGAAGGGAACCTATATTCACTACATATCCATTACCATTATTCCATTTTACCATCTCATCATTCCATTTATGATTCACTAACATTCATTTTCCAACGACACTTTGTTTCAGTTCGATTGATACACATGTTGGCATGATTCATAAAGATAAAGAAAAGGCTTTCTTATACACAATGATGCTTTCTTATGCACATTGATAGCTTATTATTTCCAGTGAGTATATGGCTAAATTATTGCAGCAAGAAAATAAATAAGTGAAATGAATGTTGTTAATACAAGAACCAACATCTTTTGTATTCATGGTTGTCACACAAGAACCAGCCATAAGAAAATTTCACATGCTGTTACACATATTTTACATGCTGCTAATCCTGTATTTTACATCCTAGAAATATTCCTTGTTAAAAATACATCATCAATCAAAGCCATAGTTTGAATGCCAAAAGTTCTTAAGAATATCCATGCATGGTTACATGAGGACATGCAACAAGTTGAGATGGGGGGCATGTTGGGCCTAAAAAATGTCACATTTATATCCTCTTTTTCCTTCACTATTCCTTACATTTCATCATCCCATTAACCTTCCATCATACCACTTCCATAATGATACTTGGGTTTCTCCTTATTATTTTCCATTGTATTCATTCTAGTATTATAAGTGATTTTCCATTGTATTCATTCTATTATAAGTGAATTTGTGATTAAATATTAGAAATAACATATTTCTACTATATATCAAGGTTGGATGAGTTTGATGATGAGCATTTTAATATTTAAATATTTCAACAAAGTCAAATATTACCTCCTAGCCTCAAATTCGAATCTCAATCATCTTCAAGCTTTGAAGATTGAAGAATATTTGGGACAATCATTCAAGCATATTCAAAGGACAAGATCATGGAGATTTTGATGATATATTATCCAAGATATGAGTGGAGGATTTGAAGGAATAAGTTGAGAGAATAGTGGATCTGTAATTATGACACTCTTCAAGACTTTCATGTATATAAGAGAGTGCTCTCTCTTCATGAAGGGTCATGTTATTTATAATTGGAGGATGTTGTTCATAACTGAATCATGTAATTCATAATTTAGTCTTGTAATTAGGAGAAGGGGATTATTAGCTTTGATTCTTTCATTGTTATTCTTTCATGATTTGTGATTTGATTCTTGTAATATAATTTGAGATTGATTTATTGTGTGAGCTCACCTATGTCTTTTGTCATTCAACTCTTCACATGTTATATTGCTTTCCTAGATTAATTTCATGCTTTCATAGTTAGTCTTTCAATGCTTTCTTAAATTAATTTCATTTCAGAAATTTAGATTAGATTACTTCTACTTCAGTCCTACATATATAGTGCATGTGCTTTGTAAGCCTATGAACCTCAGATTGAAAAATTAAATAGTTGGGAAAGTACTACAACGGAATTAAATGACAATATTTTCGCCTAACACTAACATTCTGGCGCCATTTTCGGGGACTGAAGGAGAAATATTCCTTGGGAAAAACAACAAAGTTCAGATATGAGTACTAATGGTAAAGAGTATCCAGGCGTAGAAAGGTTGTATATCATTCACCTGGTGACTCCATTTTCAAGAATCTAGAATTCAAATTTTTTACGACAACTCCACTGCCCAAAGACTCAGTAGCCTGGAGATTTTATTGGCGACTCCACTCAAGCTTCAAATGCAATTCAGAGACTCCACTGGAAGATGAGACCCCTTGAAAAAGGTATGAAAGGATATCACGGGAATAGACAAGTACCTGAAGTTGTGTTTTTTCCAAGACATAATATTTCTTGTTATTTATTACCTTTCGTCCTTTCCTGAACATTCTAAACAATTTTTTATTTACCTACTGCATTCAAATGATGACCGTGATAATCCTGAAATTGTACATCCTCCTCTTAAAGTTATACAAATATCTCCTCATTTTATCACTGATTTTAATCAAAATCTCCCATCCGAGCCATGTGATAACAATGACCAAGTTGATGAGCTTCATGAAACCAAGGCTGATATTTCACCTCCTGTACTTGATCCAATACCTTCCAAGACTCAGCATAAATAAAGACCATTAAAATTACCTCACATCCTTCATGATTTCCCTCCAAAGCACTATGAGTACCTACCTTTGTTTGATGGGGAACATGGTGTCATCACATCTAAAAAACACATCCAAGGGTTTGAGCATTTTATAGATTTGTTTGAGATTGACCATGGCACTGTTTGTATGAGGGATTTATCTCAATCCTTGAAATGATATACCAAATAATGGTTTAAACATTTGCAGTTGGAGACAATTAGCTCATGGGAAGAATTGAAGAGTGTTTTTTCGAAGTTTTGGGGCAAGAAGAAATCTGTGGACCCACAACTTACATAATTCTATGCCTTGAAAGGAAAAAGCAATGAAACTATTTTTACATTTAGCAGAAGGTTTTGCAGTACTTATTATGATTTTCCCAAAAAAATTCAACCCACTGAAGCTACTGCCATGCTCTAGTATGCCACTACTCTTCACCTAGATTTGTCTTTCCTCTTGATGGAAAGAAGACCTAAGACCTTACAAAAAATGTTTAATGATGCTCAGGAGATTCAACACAATATCCTAGCATGTGAAAAAAATTGAAAGGAGGGGTTGGATGCTCCAGGACATGAAGATGAATATGAACAAAGAACAGTTGACTGGAATCTTGAGCATAAAGTTGATAACATCATAGGTCCTCTTGAAGTTTTAAATGCTAGTGATTTCGCAAAGGATTATATTCCACTTATTGAAAGAGAGGGTACTTATGTAGTTTCTGACCCACCCCATGATAAGCATGGAGTTGATTGTTTCATATATTCATTTGTAGACAATCAAGAAGAAGAGTCTACAAATCAGCTTGTTGAGGAACAGGTTGATGTCCCAAGATTTTCTTGTTAGATAATGTTGCAGATGTTTTTGATTTGCCTATATATGATGAATATAATGATGATGATTATGTTGACTTGTTAGAACAACCAACTGCATGTTCTCTCCCTGAAAATGTTCCTTTCCAGCAGTATAGTGAAATCCATCAGCCTACATGTCACAGTCACAAAGAAGAAGGTACCAAAACAACTGAAGGAAATGCTTTGCATTTATGCTTTTCTTCATTTGAAGTGTTGAAATAAAATGATAAGATCATCATTGAAACAAAGGAAAGTGTGTTGATGCCAAATCACACTGATTCACTAAGACAATTTGACAAGAAATTGCAACCATTGGGCAAAAGAGGAATCTGAAGATAAGTGTGTTCAACAACCCAAATAAATGGAAAAATGTGCATGTGATAGAAGTGAAGGAAATGAAGAAATTTCTAAATAAGAAGTAAGAACCTTTCCATTATTTTTTGCTTCTTTCAAAGTGCTCAAAAAAAATGTCAATAATGTTTCAGATCAGAAACCCCCTAGGTATGATGTTAAATTTGAAGAGAGCAGTAGACTTGGAAAAGAAGAATATCTCTCGTTATGTTTTTCTTCCTTTGAATGGTTAAAACCAAATCATGAGAAAATAGAGAAATTTTATCAAGATATTGTTGTTAAAAGTCTTTTTCCTTCTCCTAAACTTGATGAAGATATTGAACAAGATTTCCAACAAGACAAAGTGTTTCAAGGTTGTCATTCTTCCCCTGTGAATGATGTGATTTTTCAAATTCTAAGTGGCCTAGACATGAATGAGGATTTTGAAACTGCATCTATGGAGACTTCAAATAGTGAACGAACAACTGACATAGAGTTTCAGGAAAGTAACAAAACAATGTATGCCACTTTTCAATCAGAAATACAGAAAGATAATGAAGAGGCAATTGTTCTATTCAATTCCTTTGAAAATCATGGTTTTGAAAATGCATCCATGAGAACTTTAGACTGTGAAATAGTTCATGTTGTTATCTTTTCACATTTGAAAGGAGATTATGAACGAGAACTTATTTCCATTCATTCGTTTGAAATTCAAAATGATATTCCTCTAGCAAATTTCCAGAAGGTTAATAAAACCCAATCAAAATTGTTTGATGAACAAGAGGATAACGTTGATACACATAATATGGTTGTCATATTTGGAGATGTTCAAGAATGTATGAATGGTTTTGTTGATATGCATGGACAAATAGACAAACCTATTTCTACCATTCCATATGAAAATGTTCTCAGAACTGAAGAAATAGGGCCAGAGCAACAAACGCTTATGAATGAGGCTTGTCTTCCTGTTTTGGTTCATAAAAAAGAAATGTCATCTCATGTGTTTTATGATCCTGTGGCATGCTATATGGAGAATTTTAACAACCAAAATTTAAATCTTATGATGGGTTGTAAGCTTAGAAGTGAATATGATGAAAAATCAACATCAGTATTACATATAGATTTCTTTCTACCAGAGGTTTCATTTCAGACAACACTATTTTTCGACACAGAAGATTGTTATTTACAACAGTCTCAGCAGTTTTTTCATCCTATTAATGGAAATCAAAAGGGTAAATCACACGAAAGCAAGAATGTAGTGGAAAAGATGAAACTTGACTATGGTATTATGCATGTGTTGAAAGATCCATTTGCATTTTTTCTAGAAACAATAAACAACCCCAATATTTTTTAAATTCTAAGATTCAAATTCATAGATAGATTCTTAAATGAATTATCAGTGAACAAATTTTGGAACAAGAATGTGCAAAGAAACCTAGCATTGTATAAAATGCTTACATGGTTGCATTGGCTTTATGATTTCATTTGATTGGAAGCTCATTTCAACAGTTAGGGTAGGTAGGTGTGAATAAGCTTGATGATCAAGCATTTTAAAGTTTAGATTTCCAAATAAAGTATTTACTTAGATTTTAGCAGTATATCCAGCATTTAGTCTCCAGGTTAGAGCATGGTACACACCTGTTGTGGGAGAAAATAAATGGATAATTCACTGGGTCTGTTATTCTTTGTTACCTCGCAGGGAGGATAACATCCCCAGTTGGAGTCCATGTTATCACTGTAAAAAAAAATTCATATGGAGTCCAAGTCTCAGGACTTATCAGGAGGGTAAATTGGTATAGAGGAGCGATAGGCTAGTGGATGGGGCCACATATAGCGGATGAGGCTAAATATAGCGGAAGGTGAATTTGATGGGACCCAGTGGGTCATAGATCATGGGTGCCATAGATCGATAGTCAGGGAGCATATCAGGCCAAGAACTAACGTGGAGGTTAATATTTTGAAAGCAGGCCGATAGAAATACCACAGTTTCATCTCTAGGGCACGTGGCACCACCAGATGCATATCGGGGGGAAACGTGGGTGAGCTTGAAACCGCTAAATCACACCCCGATGTCACATGTCAAAATATCATTGAATATGTCAAATCCAAGGGTCACATGTGGAAAGCGAAAGCTGACGGCCAGTCAAATCACCTTGGGACACTTGTTTGGGTACTTTTTGTCTGTGCGATGCCGGGTGAGCACCATGTTGACGAGCGTAATTGACACACCGTCAACTGGAAGGATAGATTTGGTCCGAGGTTGTCTAATTAACCCAAGAAGTTTGGCGTGATCTATCCTGATGGGTTTAATGGCTCTGTTAGCCAACTAAGGTCCTAAAATAATGAAAGAAAATAAACTACCCTAAATCTATAACTACGATAAAATTTACATGACTTTAATTATTTACGAATGTTGAACATAAACATAAATATGAACATGTGATTATGAACAAGATATTTACAATTTTCAAGTTTTGGTGGATGTCTTGCGAAATCAATGTTTTCATAATTGTTTACGAAGCAAATAAAGAAAGAACATATTTTTATATTTTCTGTTTAATAATTTAAAATCTAAAAAACTGAAAAGATACTAATAAAACATAATATGAAACAAGAACAAAATAATAGTCACAACCAATTTAAACCGTCTTATTTCACTAATAAACTAAGGACGGAAATTGAATGCAAATAACACTAACTTGAGATTAATCTCATACTGTGTCTATATCCTTGTGCAATCCAAGATTTCGACTATCTTTCCTATGAGAGAAATCTGTAACAAGCTTGTGCTAACATCTCCAGAATAAACTCAAGGTATTTTTTGGGAGCAAGGATATAAAACCAGGGTGATAAACTTATAAATCTAGTGACCTTGTAATGATGAATGTCTACAGTAAAACAATTTTTAATGTGAAACATTCATATGATATGTCAACTTAACATCAAGAATAAATCGATGATATTAAAGTGAAATAACGACCACATATATAATATATGAAACAACAAGTTATAGACAAAATTTAAAGCGCTGAATAAAATGAAACATTACATGCTAATGAGGCTAAAGTTGTGTAACATGTATATATTCCATAATATAAGATGAAAAACATAAATGGAACAGTTTCATGCTAGTCTAAAGCCGAAATGTGAGAAACTTGTCCATAAAGTCTCGAGGAATCACATGTCCATAATGCATTCCAAAAAGGATCCCTTCACTAACAAAAGTGAACAATATTTAAAGAATCCTGGATCCAAATACTCATATCTCACAGGATAGAGTTGAATCTCCCAAAATCAAGTAATATTACAAAATTAGTGGATTGGAAACCACTCATAATAGAGTTGGTTTATTCAAAAATTAAATCAAAGTTTTTATAAAACACAAAGGAGGAGAAACTACTAATCATTTAGGCATATAATTGAACATATTTCCTCCAAGTAATCAACAACATAATCTCCCATTTCCTGAGAATAGAAAACCAATTTGATAAATTAGAAAAACAATTTCTTAATAACTATTTTTTATTAAAAGAGACTTGGCTATATAATTGAAGATTTTGTAGCCAGTCTTAATTTTAGTAAATGAAATCAAACTTTAAATCTACTTATTTCGAATTAGATAATATAAATAAAATGAAAGGAAATAAAATTGTTTTACCATTAAAGGTTAACTAAAGAGGGGCCAGATAGTTCAGAGTTTATTATTTCCTTGACACTGGTCGCATTCTTAATGACTATGTTTCCATATCTTTTGATATGTTTAGTCTTCCTCTCTGCATGTGCTTTGAGATCAAGGTTTTCTTGCTTCAAAAAATCATTATAATCTGTCAGATTTTTAATTTGGGCCTGTAAGAGAGGAATTTTGATATAGTAACGCTCAACCCAATCGAAACATCCATCACAGTGTATAGGGGAGATGAAAGATCGATGAGGGACACAATCGACCAAGGGGGCTTCGATCTTATCTATTGTATGATTCAGATCTTGCCTAATACCTAAGAACCCTCCTTTACCCTTAAGGCATGGTGGTAGATTTTTTACGAAATCATATGGTTTAGTATGAATGATAACCTCCCTCGTGGAACCCTAAATTTATGGATCTTCCTGAACTAGAAAATCCTCTATCTCAGGATCCAAACCCTCATTGATATCGATTGGATCAATCGATCTCAGATGAGTATCGTTTTGGTTCCTTAGTTTCCTAGAGATTAGGCGACCCACTCTCTTGTTCTTGAAACCCAAGTCTGCACACTATTGTTTTTTTCCTTTACAAAGTTTCTTGGCATCTGACTTAACATTAACATTCAAGCTAACATCATTTACAGGCACAAGAGGATCATTTCCATTCAATTCATCAGTCTCTTTCTTTGGAAATATTGCAGGTGAAAACTTACACGATAATCCTTTGTCTAGAGGGGTTTTATCAGTAAACTCTGATCCATTAATTGAATTACCAAACTGGTCTTCAACCACTGGCTTGTCTAAGTTAGGGTTTTTGTTAAAAGAGGCTTTGTTGTAGGATCATCCTGGGCAAATCCATTCCTCATAGAAAATATCTCCCAACTGTCACCTATGGTCGACAGATGATACATCAACAAGAGTTTAACCAATCCATGGTGGAACGGGCTCGAATTGACACCCTATCGCTTGTAACGCCTAGACATCTTATAAAGAGTCATCAATAAGTAAAATGACATATCTAAATCAAAACCTATGAAATTCATGAGCAAACGGATATGGTAGATAAAGACTAGTCCATATCGACCTTCGCAAGTAAAAAATTGTTTCAGAATTAACAATAAACTATGCCATCTAGGTTTTAACAGGGTGATGGGAATACCTTTTACACAACACTTGGTTTTTCGAGAGGTCATAAACAAATCCCACATGACTTATTCTATCTTGGTGTTTTTAAACCATCTCTCTCCCTTTGATCGGAATTCTATTGCTTTTCTAATGAAATATTATGTCAATTCTAATTATTTGTCTCCTATCTTAGCTCTGAACCCATCAAAGGTTTGTGTGAAGGCTTCTGCTACCTGAAGATTATAACCCTCAAATTTCTTAAAGAATATATCCCAACCATGATTCTTTAGGTCCTCAATCGCATCTCCATGGAAAAGTAAGGCATGTAATTCATTCGTCTCTATGAGAAAGACGGGCACCATGACCACTGTAACCATAATACAACAAACATTACTCAGAAAAGTTTTAGGTTCCAATAGTGCAAGAAACAAAAACAAGTCTGAATGGAGATTGGAAACACGAAAATAGCAGAACCTATGGGTTATCCAAACTCAAATAGTGGGAATGAAAACCAGAGGGTTCATTGTATTCCTTACCATATCTTGTGAGGAGTGCCAAAACTACAGAGTACCAAACCCTATGTAGATAATGAATAGCTTCATTAATTCTTTGAGACAGCCAGGTAAGGAGAAAACACAAGTACATCAGGTCTATACTCATTGGTATGAATGTTGATACGACCATTGAAACAAAAAGATATCAAATAATTAACCAAAGTTCTTCATGAATCAAAGCAATTCAATAATGAACTATCAAACCATTGAAACAATAATAATCGTATTAACACAAAAAATGGATCCAACAACCATTTCATAAGATTTGCATTTTAATTAAATATGGGTGACCTTTAAAAAGATGTTTCTAAGGCACAAAAAATTATAACACCAAGCTAAGTTTTATGTTTAATTGATGCTTGCAGACATGAATTAAAAATAAAACAATAAGAAAATAATAAGGAAAGCTTTTAATCCAACAATCATTTCGAAACTCTAAAAAATGTTTACAAAATTGAGGTGATGGCAGCTACAGAAAAATGCAATTTCTTCTGATCGTGTTAAATATCAAAATTATGTGTGGCTTCCAACAATGGCGATGTACTAGACGAAGCAATTATCTCTGCATCACTAGAAAATCCATGTTAGGGTGAATCAGAAAGAATGAATTTTTCAGAAACAGTTGACAGTAGATCAAGCATACTGATCAAAACTTAGAAAATAATGCAGTCTAGCATCAAATGTGTTTCTGTCAAAAATACCATCTTGTATCAAATATATATTACGAGTGAAACAATGTTTAGGACACCAACTCTGATACTGTTGACAAGGCCACTGCTACCAGCAGGCATCCATAGCCTCGGCAGGGATATCATTTAACCCACTCTAACACCTTTGTCCTATCCAAGAGTCATCCATTCATATTAAAGAACATCTTTACTTTTGACCAATTCAATAGGACATACTTGAAAATTTTCTTAAACTCGACATTGCTTCGCTGCTAGCAGGCCTGTTCAGTACCCAGACAAAGTTTTTTTTTTAAGTAAAAAGGGAGGATCCTGTTTATATTATAGTTGCAGAGTTAGAGAGTCTGTTTGCGATGCCAGTTGTCCCGCCTGAGCAGAAAACTAAGACAGATGGGCATTTGATGCCATTTGTTTCCAAGCAAACAAAATTATCAGAGTGTTGTCCTACCCAAAGAAAACCAGGATGCCTTTCCATTAAGTTCAGTCTGTATACTAATAACCTAGTTATAATCTAATTGGGCTAAAACCTTGTTCTGAAACAAAAAGTGATTGCTAACTAAGAACATCACTGAACCTTTTATCCAACTGGCTCATCCTTGTCCCCATGCCTTCGCCATCCTGCGGGAAACGCGTAAGCTTGCGAGCACATAGGGCACTACCTTTTTGGGAGAGTCCTGGAGTGTGCAGCATACAACATGTCGAGTCGATTGTCGATTTGAGCGATACGGAATATTTGATCGTCCAGCATGGTCCACATTTCAAATATTAGTGCTAGGTACCTCGGGTTATTGAAAGGATGTTGGTCCTGCCAATTACCCTCAATAGAGGATAAGGGAAATGGCCCCTGTGCTCCTTCACCTTCATTTGCTTCACTGACTTGATGTACCTTCCAGTTGTTCGGTTGAGTCGCCTCCTTCGGAGGTGCACCAGTGGGTGGGTCATTTTTTTTCTTTTGCGCAGGACGATATCTCTTCCTCAACATAGCAAGTGGTAAATTCCTCTGCCGAGCGAGTTGCACTGTAGCCACACGGTTTTCCCGAAGGCGAAATCTTATCGTCAGTGCCAAAATCAGTGGGAGGATTCCAATTATCTGAGACTGTGAAAAGAGGGTTCTTAGGATAGCTTTGCATGGCCTCATCCAGGGTGATCTCTTCCACGTACGCCATTGGAGGTGTTCGAGGTCTCACGGACTTCCTGTGTCTTAGTGAGGACGCCAAGGACAACGCCTGCTCGAATTTCTTCTGCCTCTACCTACGTGATTCAGTTGAGTACCAAGTTGCACCCCTGCATGGATTTCCTCGTGCTCTGGGAATAATGAAGAACTTGGGGATGTCCGAGGTTCCCAGCGGATGGATAGCCCTGCTCCAGAACTCCGGTGGCTCTGCGAAATTAGGCTCTGCTAAATTCGAATTCCTCTCATTGTTGTTGAGGCAGATGATAAGGAGGAGGATGACGGCGACTGCCATGGCCATTAAGGCTAGCCTCCTAGTGCTCTAGTGCACTGTCCTGTTCACTTGCGCGAAGGGCCTCGTCTCCTGGTTAATGTTGCACAAGCTCGTTCCCATTTAAGTGTTGAGGGGATGGTCGCCGGTGGGTTGTATTAATGGTGTGGCCCGATGTTAACCCACATGTATCGGCTCTGCGACGTGGCATCCAATCCAGGGAATACCCAGACAAAGTTGCCTTGGCATCATGCCTGCATTTACCCACTGCCAGCAGACCTGTTCAGTGTCTCGATGGGTTTACAGACACTTCACACACCTTGTAGTGCTTTCAAATATCTAGATTTTGTTTACAAATTTGAAAAACTTTATGCCATTCAAGAGAGTGGGGTGATGCTAAAATAATCTCACATTTTGAAAACAAAACTTGATCTTTTACAACTTATTTTCTCGTTTGATGACCTTTATCATGATATGAACACTAAGATTTTTGTTAAGAAACCATATCAAGGACACAGAGGTATAATCGAGTTGTTTTCCTTAAAACAAGTACAACGTTAAGAGTTTTATTGATGATAATCGTGTCTTTTCATATTTTTAAAGAGAAACCAGGAACATTGTTTTGAACATAAATTTACTTTTGTTGATCTAAGTTTTAGCATTCACAACATTGGTTCTTCGAGGAGTTGTCAGTTGTTTCTAATGAATGAAAATTCTGATTTCCCCTTCCACAAATGAAACGGTGACTCAAACATCTTTATTTGAAAATAATTCAAAATCAAACAAAATGAAAAGAACCAAAATCAAAAAACAAAAAAAGAAAATTAAAAAAAAATAATATGTACAAAATGTGGATCTGAAATCATTAGGTGAAATACCTTTTGAGAGCCTGGCCATTCACTAGGAAAGTGTCTGGTTGTCCCTCCAAATTATGCAGACGGAAAGAGCTGGGACCCATTTTTTCAGAAATTACAAATGGTACCAACCACAGATTTTGGAACTTGGTGTGTCCCCCCTTTCCCTCATGAGCTTTGTCCCACTTGAGAACCAAGTCTCTGACATTGAAATTCATATCTGAAGAATAATTTGAATCAAAAAAACTTTTTACAATTTGTTGATGGTGATCCAGTTTCTTCTTTACTTGTGTTCTCACTTCCTCTACTTTCAATAAGGTGTTTATTCAACTTTTTTAGAGGAGGGTACTTCTCTTCTTGAACTTTCTGCGAAAGTTGCAGTGGGGGAAGTAAAACATGCAGAGGGAGAGTTTCTTCTCTTCTATATACGAGAAAGAAAGGGGAATTACCAATAGAGGCTTTTGGGGTTACCTTATCAGCACAATGTGCATTGTGCCAATTTTTGTGATTTTTTGAAACCGTCTTTTTAATAATCTTGATTAAATTTTTATTCGTTAATTCTACTAGGCCATTTCCTTGAGGGTAGTAGATTGCAGAATACTTCAGTTTAATCCATTTTTCCAAATCAAAAACTTTCATATCAAGGGATGAAAAGTGAGAGGTGTTATCAAAGACCAGACATTCAGGAATGCTGAATTGAGCGATGATGTGAGATTTTAGGAAATATACTACCTTATTTTTGTTCACCACTTTCAAAGGTACAACCTCAGACCATCTAGTAAAATAATTTGTTGTTGTAGGTATATACTCGTGTTGTTGCTGCGAAGAAGGATTGATTGGTTCTATGATGTCAAGGCCCCATTGCTGAAAATGAGAATCTACAATAACATGTTGCGAGGGGAATGTTGTAGTACCTAGCTCTTAGCACTTTGTGAGCATTGGTATCTCCATTGAAGTGACCACCAACTTCACCTGCATGGAGTTCAGATAACACTCTCTCCAACTCTTCATTTTCCAAACAACGCATAAGAACAACATCAAAGTTCTTTTGAAATAATACAACATTGATTAACTGGAAAGATGCATATTTTTGCCTAAGTGCTCTTCTGTTTTTAGGATAAGGATTATGGGGATCAAATCCATGTGTCCAATACAATTTAATGTTCTCATACCAAGAATTGATAGTAACTTGTGCACAATTGATTTGTTTTTCGTTATGCTGATTTACAGTTAAGGTGTTGATTTGACTTTCCTGTTCTTCAATTGAATCAACCACTAGTTTACATAGGCCTTGACGTCTAACAATCTGTGTAGGGGTTATTTCAAGGTCATATTCCTGTAATGACATCATCTGATTTTCCCTTTTCTCACCCAATTCTTTTTGTACTAACACGTTTCTTACAGTTGGGTAAGGAACAATAACCTTGGTTCTGGATTTCAGCAGGAATGACTGGAAGTGTTTCACTGCTTTAAAAACAACATATGCATGTTGATCTACTACTGGGTAGTTAAGCTCTTCTCCTTTGATAATTTTTCTCATGAAAACAATAGGTATCTCATTTCTTTCAACATTTTTCTGTGTCAACACAACAACATAAGATCAGTCAAAAGAAAAGGTATAAAGAGTGAAATCCTGAGAAAAATCGGGACTCATCAAGGAAGGGACTTCTATTATTGTTTTTCTAATTGAATCGAATGAATGACTTTCTTTTGGTCCCCAATGATATAAAACATAATTTTTTATTAAATTATGTAAGGGTCTTACCATTTCCGAGAAACTTGGGACAAATCTTCTAACAAAATTAATCTTGCCCAAAAAGGACTACATGGATTTTTTGGAAGAAGGGGGGGGGGGGAGCTTAGAAATAGCTTGGGTTATTTCAGGGTCAATAATAATTCTATCTTTAGATACTTTAAACCCAATAAGTTTACCTTTCTCTACTACAAAGACCGATTTCATAGGGTTGAGAGATATGCCAAACTTGCGACATCGTTCCAGGATAGCCCTGAGGTGAGACAAGTGATCTTTCTTGTTTTTAGAGAATATAGTGACATCATCAAGATAGACCACAAATGATTGGTTAATGAGGCCACAGAAAGAAATATCCATTGCTCTTTGAAAAGTTGCGCCGATGTTTATCAGTCCAAAAGGCATTTTCTTGTAGGCATAAGTGCCCCATGGGGTGCAAAAGGCATTTTCTTGTAGGCATAAGTGCCCCATGGGGTGCAAAAGGTGGTTTTAAGATGATCTGAGGGAGACATGAGGACCTGGTTGTATCCCAAAAATCCATCTAGTAAAGATATTCTTTCCAAACTAGACACATGTTGTAGAATTTGTTCCATTGGAGGAACATGGTAGTTATCTTTATCAGATGCTCGGTTCAAGTTTCAAAAATTGACACAGAGTCGAATTTCACCACTTTTCTTCCTTACAAGGACTAGATTAGACACCCATTGCATGTTCCAAACCGGGAAAATTATCTTTGTAGTTAGAAATTGATTCAGTTCCTTTTTAACAGTGGGTTCCAATTTAGGGTGCATCTTCCTCAATTTCTATTGAAAAGGTTGTGTCTAGGGTTTCATGGGGATGACATTTTGTATGATATTGGGATCGAATGTTTTCAAGTCATCATATGTCCAGGAAAAAATGTCTTTAAATTCTTTAAACAATTTCATAAAAGTAGATCATTCATTCTCGGAACAACCTACTCCCAGATTAATATTTTGAGGATTGTCCTTTGTTCCTAAATTAACCATTTCATAAATAAAAGAAGAACTATTCGTTTTACAATTTACCATCCCTCTAAATTTATCATGGAAGTCTTAAAGTTTCTCTAGTCTTACAAAAAATCTAAGGATAGAGTTTACTAGATCATATGTTGATTCAAGAGATCTAGGATCTGATATTACTATGAAGTTACATAGGTTTTCATCGTGAGTGCCTTCATCAATGACTGCACCTTTGAAGGTGTCTTCCATGTGAAGAAAGTTGATGATTTGTTGGTCATCATCGAATACTCTCTAGTTTGTGATGTTATCTGGGATTGACGGCCTGGACAATAATTCAATTGAAAACGCATTAGGGGAAATACCTTCAGCGGGGAACATTTTAGAAGAAACATTGGCAAATAAATCAACTTCTAAATTACTTAATCTAGGAATGGAATTTATGTTAAATTATGAAAATATTTGCATCAAAATCCATACCTCGGTTTGGTATCTTTTCATATGTGGTGATACAGAATGTATGACATTTCTTACCTACTTAACCGCGATTTCTGAATCACCAAATACCATCAAATTTCGCATGTCCATATCCAAATATTTCCTAAGTCCTTGTAGAAGTGCTTCATACTCGGCGGTGTTATTAGTGCACTCAAACTCTAGCCTGCAAGCAATAAAAGTTTTATTACCTGCATGATTGGCGAGCACACAACTTGCACCTGCTCCTTCTTTGGATTTGGATCCATCAAAGTACAACGACCAAATTTGGTCTTCGTCAACAGTACTTGGCATACTCGACAAAGTTGATTCTGAGTATAGGTCATAACTTCCGATTGTTGCCTAGGATCAGTAATAGGAGAAATTTCGGTCATGAAATTACCAAAGAAGGTATTCATTCCCTGAATTTCAAATGAATAAGCAGATGCAGTGAAAGGTTCATTTGCATCATTTAGATTCGTCACGGTATGCTTAAGATGGCGTTCTCTGTTTATCCTGATTTTGTTGGGCTGTCCATTTTTAGGTAGCCACAAATGAGACCAATCTGTGGCAAAGTAACCATGCAGTTGTTCTGACCAGTACTTGCTTAAAAGAAAACCGTAAAATTCAGGGATATCAACAACGATAATGTCAATTATTTGATGAACCTTAGGATTGGAAGATAATCTAACCAGAACATTCTTAAGCTCATCAATTACCTTAACATTTGTTCGATATAGATGAATGATATTGATATCAGAAGGTTTAACTTATGCATTATTTTTTTGACAAACAGATAGAGGCATCACTTTTGATGATGCACTGGAATCGACCATGCAATTATGTACATTCCTATTAAAAATTTTGAAGGTTAACAAAAAAGGCGGGACATTTTTCCGAGTGTTAACAATAGAATTCTGCTGATTTTTAGTTGTTGTCCCTAAAACAGTTTTATCTACATTTGCTACTGTTTTTCCTGCTAAATACATTTTATTTGGAAGTTCAGATGTCGTTTTAGTTAGGATTTCTCTGGTTGTATTTGAGCCAATTTTTGTTGATTTATTGTTGCTAGGATTGTTGTTTTTACTGTTTTCAACGATATTTTGAAGTATTTTCTGCAGTATAAGGGGAAATTTCAACAGCTTGAAAACAAAAAATTAGCTCTCATTTTTGTTACATATTCAATCAAATCGTATTCTAAAACTGGGGATGCTAAGCTTTGTTTACTTTCATCTTTCTTTGATTGTTTTGGAAACACGTTTTTATTCACTTCAGAAGGGGTTTTGTTTTGTGTTTTTCTCCTTGTGTTGTAGGGGTGAACAATTTCAAAATTTGCTTGGAAGATACTGTCCGAGAAGTGACCGAAGAAATTGTAAGACGATTCCTCTTCTTCAGGTTCTTCTTCCTCAAATACGTTTTCAAAATTTTCGAGAGGGGCAGAGGGCAAATTATCATGTGTTTCTAAGATGATTTGCAAAGCGTACTATAAACTTTCAAAATTTAGACCTTCAGTGGTCGGGTTTAGTTGGTTGGGAGGAAAAGGTTTTCTAAAAGGAGGTTTAAAAATTCCTTTTCTTGTTGATGCCTCCTCCACTGATCTCTTCAAGTCAACGACCTGATTGGATAGTTTTTGGAAAGAGTTTTGTAATCTTTCTAAGTCTAAAGTTTCCGGTTGATTTTTAGTTTGATGAGGCCTAGTAAGGATCTCTATTTTCTTTTTAGAGAATGAAGTTGTTTCAACTTCACTACTAATATTATCTTTCAGACTCAAAATATCATTTTCAATTTGGCTTGCCTCCTCAAAGGCTTCAAGCACAATATTCTTTTTAGACCTTTTGAGCCACATGGCTATATTATTGTGCAAGGCTTTAGCATAATATGCAACAATTAAACTTTCAACGGGCATTGAATCTACAGGGATTTTATTCTTTAAAGTAAGAAATATTTGGTTAAAATATTTCACTTTTTTCTTAGGATTCATCTTTAAGCTAGAAAGTTCGATAATCAAGACTTCAAGAGATTTATCATCTCCAAATTTTTCCAAAAAACACGTTTCAAATTTGTCCCAAGAGACAATGGTTTGTATTTGTTGTGCAAAATACCATGTTGAGGACTTTCCCTCAAAAGTATAAGGGAATAATCTGCATACTACATCCTCGTGTTCAACACTCCAGAGTCTAATGGCCAACATAAATATTTTGATATGATCCTCAACAGACTTCTTTGAGTTTGGATCAAATTTGGGCAACCATTTCTCTGGATGTTTTGGTAATGGGTGTTGGGGTCTGGGTACAACCACGACATCTTGATCGAGCCAAGGTCTGGCATGATTGTTTTGATTTTCCATGGGAGTTGGTGGTGTAGAAGGATGAGATGGTTCTGATGAAGAATTGACTTCATATGAATATTCTCCTCCTGAAGAGGATGGAGATGAACCAGGTGGGGAAGGTGGGATACCAGATCCTCTGACTCCAAGGGTAGGTGTTTCGATAAGATTGGTAGTATTATCACCTAAAGGATTTTGGAGTATACCAGTGCCTTGAAGTTGTTCTTGGATATCTGAGAAATATAGGGGTTTATTAAGTGGCCTGCCGGGTTGTTTGATACAAGCTAAGGCACTGTGCGTTCTTATTACTGACTGAAGAACAATTTCTTGCATGTTGGCTCCTTGAGGAACTAGTGTCACTGGTTCAACGGGAATCTCAGGGTTATCTTTTGAGGTAGTTGTTGTTTCAAGTGTATCGTTGTTGTCTGAGTGACTACGCATTACGATAGGGGAGTGTGTGTGTGGGGAAAGAGTCTTGCGACCTCCACATGCCATCAATTGAATTTAGGTCCTGCTTCTAGCGTAATTTGTTGACGGGCGTAATTGACACACCATCAACTGGAAGGATAGATCCGATCCGGGGTTGCCTAATTAACCCAATCCATTTGGTGTGATCTATCTTGACGGGTTTAATGTCTCTGTTAGCCAACTAAGGTCCTAAAATAATGAAAGAAAATAAACTACCCTAAAGCTATAACTACGATACTATGTACATGACTTTAATTATTTACGAATGTTGAACAGAAACATAAATATCAACATGTGATTATGAACAAGATATTTACAATTTGCAAGTTTTGGTGGATGTCTTGCGAAATCAATGTTTTTGTATTTTTTTACAAAGCAGATAAAGAAAGCACATTTTTTTATATTTTCTATTTAATAATTTAAAATCTAAAAAACTGAAAAGATACTAATAAAACATAATCTGAAACAAGAACAGAATAATAGTCACAACCAATTTAAACTATCTTATTTCACTAATAAACTAATGATGGAAACTGAATGTGAATAACACTAGCCTGAGATTAATCTCATACTATGTCTATATCCCTGTGAAAACCAAAATTTTGGTTATCTTTCCCATGAGATAAATCTATAAAAAGCTTGTGCTAACATCTCCAGAATAAACTCAAGGTATTTTTTGGGAGAAAGGATATAAAAACAAGGTGATAAACTTATAAATCCAGTGACCTTGTAATGATGAATGTCTATAGTAAAATAAATTTTAATGTGAAACATTCATATGATATGTCAACTTAACATCAAGCATAAATCAATGTTATTAAAGTGAAATAACGACCACAAATTTAATATATGAAACAACAAGTTATAGACAAAATTTAAAGTGTTGAATAAAATGAAACATTACATGCTAATGAGGATAAAGTTGTGTAACATGTATATATTCCATAATATAAGATGAAAAACATAAATGGAACAGTGTCACGTTGTTCTAAAGACGAAAGGTGAACAACTTGTCCATAAAGTCTTGAGGAATTACATGTCCATAATGTGTTCCAAAAAGGATCCCTTCACTAACAAAACTGAACAGTATTTAAAGAAATCCAGGATCCAAATACTCATATCTCACAGGATAGAGTTGAATATCCCAAAATCAAATAATATTACAAAATTAGTGGATTGGAAACCACTCATAACACAGTTGGTTTATTCAAAAATTAAATCAAAGTTTTTATAAAACATAGAGGAAAAATACTAATCATTTAGGCATATAATTGAACATATTTCCTCCAAGTAATCAACAACAGAATCTCCCATTTCCTGAGAATAGCAAACTAATTTGATAAATTAGAAAAACAATTTCTTGATAACTAATTTTTATTAAAAGAGACTTGGCTACAGAATTTAAGATTATGTAGCGAGTCTTAATTTTAGTAAATGAAATCAAACTTCAAATATACTTATTTCGAATTAGATAATATAAATAAAATGAAAGGAAAATAAAATTTCTTTACCATTAAAAGTTAACTAAAGAGGGGTCGAATAGTTCAGAGTTTATTATTTCCTTGAAATTGGTCGCATTCTTAATGACTATGTTTCTAGATCTCTTGATATGTTTAGTCTTCCTCTCTGCATGCACCTTGAGATCAAGGTTTTATTGCTTCAACAAATAATTCTGAGCAGTCAAAGTTTTAATTCGGGCCTGTAAGAGAGGAATGTCGGTATAGTAACTCTCAACTTAATTGAAACATCCATCACAGTGTACAAGGGAGATGGTAGATTGACGAGGGACACAATAGACCAAGGGTGCTTCGGTCTTATCTATTGTATGCTTCAGATCATGCCCAATACCTGAGAATCCTCCTTTACCCTTAAGGCATGGTGGTATATTTGTTACGAAATCATATGGTTCAGTATGAATGATAACCTCCCTCATGGAACCCTGAATTTCTAGATATTCCCGAACTAGAAAATCCTCTATCTCAGGATCTGAACCCTCATCAATCTCGATCGGATCAAGTGAGATCAGATGAGTATCGTTTCAGTTCCTTAGTTTCCTAGATATTAGGTGACCCACTCTCTTATTCATGAAACCCAAGTCTGTGCATTGTTGTCTTGTTCCGTTACAAAGTTTCTTGGCATCCGACTTAACATTAACGTTCAAGCTAGCATCATTCATAGGAAAAAGAGGATAATTTCCCTTCAATTCATCAGTCTCTTTCTCTAGAAATATTGCAGGTGAAAACTTACACAACAATCCTTTGTCTAGAGGGGTTTTATTAGTAAACTCTGGTCCATTAATTGAATTATTAAACTGGTCTTCAACCACTGTCTTGTCTAATTTAGGGTTTTTTGTTAAAATAGGGTTTGTTGTAGGATCATCCTAGGTGAAGCCATTCCTCATCAAAAATATCTCCCAACTGTCACCTATGGTCGAAAGATGATATATCAACAAGATTTTAACCAATCCATGGTGGAATAGGCTCAAATTGACACCTTGTCTCTTGTAACACTTGGATATCTTATAGAGACTCATCAATAAGTAAAATGGCATATCTAAATCGAAACCTATGAAATTCATGAGAAAATGGATATGGTAGATAAAGACCAGTCCGCATCAACCTTCACAAGTAACAAATTGTTTCAGAATTAACAATAAACTATGCCATATAGGTTTTAACAGGGAGATAGGAATACCTTTTACACAACAATTGGTTTTTCGAGAGGTCATAAACAAATTCCACGAGACTTCTTCTATCTTAGTGTTTTTAAACCATCTCTCGCCCTTTGATGGGAGCCCTGTTTCTTTTCTAATGAAATATTCTGTCAATTCTAATTGTATGTCTCCTATCTTAGCTCTGAACCTGTCAAAGGTTCATGCGAAGGCTTCTGCTACCTTAATATTATAACCCTCAAGATTTTTAAGGAATATATCCCATCCATGATTCTTTAGGTCCTCAATCACATCATCATGGGAAAGTAAGGCCTGGCATCCGTTTGGCTCTATGCAAATGATGGGCACCATGACCACTATAACCAGAATGCAATAGATATAACTCGGAAAAGTTTTAGGTTCGAATCGTGCGAGCAACAAAAACAAGTCCGAATGGAGAGTGGAAACACGAAAATAGCAGAGCCTGTAGGTTATCATAACTCAGATAGTGGGAATGAAAACTAGAGGGTTCATTGTATTCCTTACCATCTCTTGTGATGAGTTCCAAAACTATAGAGTACCAAACTCTATGCAGATAATGAATAGCTTCATTAATGCTTTGAGCCATCCAGGTAAGAAGAAAACGCAAGTACAACAGGTATGTACTGATTGGTATGAATGATGATACGACCATTGAAACAAAAAGATATCAAATAATTAACCAAAGTTCTTCATGAATCAAAGTAATTTGATAATGAACTATCAAACCATTGAAACAATAATAATCGTATTAACACANAAGATTATGTAGCGAGTCTTAATTTTAGTAAATGAAATCAAACTTCAAATATACTTATTTCGAATTAGATAATATAAATAAAATGAAAGGAAAATAAAATTTCTTTACCATTAAAAGTTAACTAAAGAGGGGTCGAATAGTTCAGAGTTTATTATTTCCTTGAAATTGGTCGCATTCTTAATGACTATGTTTCTAGATCTCTTGATATGTTTAGTCTTCCTCTCTGCATGCACCTTGAGATCAAGGTTTTATTGCTTCAACAAATAATTCTGAGCAGTCAAAGTTTTAATTCGGGCCTGTAAGAGAGGAATGTCGGTATAGTAACTCTCAACTTAATTGAAACATCCATCACAGTGTACAAGGGAGATGGTAGATTGACGAGGGACACAATAGACCAAGGGTGCTTCGGTCTTATCTATTGTATGCTTCAGATCATGCCCAATACCTGAGAATCCTCCTTTACCCTTAAGGCATGGTGGTATATTTGTTACGAAATCATATGGTTCAGTATGAATGATAACCTCCCTCATGGAACCCTGAATTTCTAGATATTCCCGAACTAGAAAATCCTCTATCTCAGGATCTGAACCCTCATCAATCTCGATCGGATCAAGTGAGATCAGATGAGTATCGTTTCAGTTCCTTAGTTTCCTAGATATTAGGTGACCCACTCTCTTATTCATGAAACCCAAGTCTGTGCATTGTTGTCTTGTTCCGTTACAAAGTTTCTTGGCATCCGACTTAACATTAACGTTCAAGCTAGCATCATTCATAGGAAAAAGAGGATAATTTCCCTTCAATTCATCAGTCTCTTTCTCTAGAAATATTGCAGGTGAAAACTTACACAACAATCCTTTGTCTAGAGGGGTTTTATTAGTAAACTCTGGTCCATTAATTGAATTATTAAACTGGTCTTCAACCACTGTCTTGTCTAATTTAGGGTTTTTTGTTAAAATAGGGTTTGTTGTAGGATCATCCTAGGTGAAGCCATTCCTCATCAAAAATATCTCCCAACTGTCACCTATGGTCGAAAGATGATATATCAACAAGATTTTAACCAATCCATGGTGGAATAGGCTCAAATTGACACCTTGTCTCTTGTAACACTTGGATATCTTATAGAGACTCATCAATAAGTAAAATGGCATATCTAAATCGAAACCTATGAAATTCATGAGAAAATGGATATGGTAGATAAAGACCAGTCCGCATCAACCTTCACAAGTAACAAATTGTTTCAGAATTAACAATAAACTATGCCATATAGGTTTTAACAGGGAGATAGGAATACCTTTTACACAACAATTGGTTTTTCGAGAGGTCATAAACAAATTCCACGAGACTTCTTCTATCTTAGTGTTTTTAAACCATCTCTCGCCCTTTGATGGGAGCCCTGTTTCTTTTCTAATGAAATATTCTGTCAATTCTAATTGTATGTCTCCTATCTTAGCTCTGAACCTGTCAAAGGTTCATGCGAAGGCTTCTGCTACCTTAATATTATAACCCTCAAGATTTTTAAGGAATATATCCCATCCATGATTCTTTAGGTCCTCAATCACATCATCATGGGAAAGTAAGGCCTGGCATCCGTTTGGCTCTATGCAAATGATGGGCACCATGACCACTATAACCAGAATGCAATAGATATAACTCGGAAAAGTTTTAGGTTCGAATCGTGCGAGCAACAAAAACAAGTCCGAATGGAGAGTGGAAACACGAAAATAGCAGAGCCTGTAGGTTATCATAACTCAGATAGTGGGAATGAAAACTAGAGGGTTCATTGTATTCCTTACCATCTCTTGTGATGAGTTCCAAAACTATAGAGTACCAAACTCTATGCAGATAATGAATAGCTTCATTAATGCTTTGAGCCATCCAGGTAAGAAGAAAACGCAAGTACAACAGGTATGTACTGATTGGTATGAATGATGATACGACCATTGAAACAAAAAGATATCAAATAATTAACCAAAGTTCTTCATGAATCAAAGTAATTTGATAATGAACTATCAAACCATTGAAACAATAATAATCGTATTAACACATATGGGTGACCTTTATAAAGATTTTTCTAAGGCACAAAAAATTATAAAACCAAGCTAATTTTTATGTTTAATTCATGCTTGCAGTCATGAATTAAAAATAAAAAAAACAAAAATGCAAACAATAAGAAATTAATAAGGAAAAAATTTAATCCAACAATCATTTCGAAACTCTAAAAAATGTTTACAAAATTGAGGTGATGGAAGCTATAGAAAAATGCAATTTATTCTGATCGTGTTAAATATCAAAATCATGTGTGGTTGCCAACAATGGAAATGTACTGGATGAAGAAGTTATCTCTGCATCACTAGAAAATCCATGTTAGGGTGAATCAGAAAGAACAAATTTTTCAGAAACAGTTGACAGCAGGTCAAGCATCCTGATCAAAACTCAGAAAATAACGCAGTCTAGCATCAGATGTGTTTCTGTCAAAAATACCATCTAGTATCAAATCTAGATTACGAGTGAAACAATGTTTAGGCAACTGAATCTGATACTGTTGACAAGGCATCCATAGCCTCAGTAGGGATATCATTTAACCCACACTAACAGTGTTGTCCTATCCAAGAGTCATCCATTCATGATAAAGAACATATTTACTTTTGACCAATTCAATAGGATATACCTGAAATTTTCTTAAACCCGACATTGCTTCATTGCCAACAGGCTCATTCAATACCCCGACGAAGTTGCCTTGGAAACATGCATGTATTTACCCACTACCAGCACACCTGTTCAGTGTCTCGAAGGTTTTACAGACACTTCCCATACCTTGCAGTGCTTTCAACTCTCTATAATTTGTTTACAAATTTGAAAAACTTTATGCCATTCAAGAGAGAGGGGTGATGCTAAAAAAATCTTAGATTTTGAAAACAAAACTTGATCTTTTACAAATTATTTTCTCGTTTGACGAACTTTATCATTATCTAAACACTTAGATTTTTGTTAAGAAACCATAAAGAGGATAGGAAGGTATAATCGAGTCATTTTCCTTAAAATAGGGACAATGTTAAGAGTTTTATTAATGATAATTGTGTCTTCTCGTACTTTTAGAGAGAAACCAGGAACACTATTTTGAACAGAAATTT
Source organism: Picea sitchensis (assembly GCA_010110895.2). Lineage (NCBI taxonomy): Eukaryota > Viridiplantae > Streptophyta > Pinopsida > Pinales > Pinaceae > Picea > Picea sitchensis. The sequence continues at coordinate 312,511 of SNQJ01S0001797.1, forward strand.
ACCTCTATTGATTTGAGTTTTAGAATTCATATCATTGGTGCTTCAAGGAGTTTTCAGTTGTTCCTAATGAATGAAAATTTTGATTTCCCCTTACACAAATGAAACGGTGACTCAGACATCTTTATTTGAAAATAAATCAAAATCAAGCAAAATGAAAAGAACCAAAATAAAAAAACAGAAAAGAAAATAAAAAAAAAACAATATGTACAAAAGGTCTATCTGAAATCATTAGGTGAAATACCTTTTGAGAGCCTGTCCATTCACTGGGAAAGTTTCTGTTTGTCCCTCCAAATATGCAGACGGAAAGAGATGTGACCCAATTTTTCAGAAATTACAAATGGTTCCAACCAGAGATTCTGGAACTTGGTGTGTTCCCCCTTTCCCTCGTGATATTTGTCCCACTTGAGAACCAAGTCTCTGACATCGAAATTCTTATTTGAAGAATAAATTGAATCAAACCATCATTTTACAAATTGCTGATGTTGATCCAGTTTCTGCTTTGCTTGTGTTCTCACTTCCTCTACTTTCAAAAAGGCGTTTATTTGATTTTCTAGAGGAGGGCACTCCTCTTCTTGAACTTTCTGTGACAGTTGCAATGAGGGAGGTAAAACATGCGGAGGGAGAATTTATTCTCTTTTGTATATGAGAAAGAAAGGGGAATTACCAACATAGGATTTTGGGGTTATCCTATCAGCCCAAAGTGCATTATACAGTGCATTGTGCCAATTTTTGTGATTTTCTAAAACTGTCATTTTAATAATCTTGATTAAATTTTTATTCGTTGATTCTGTTAGGCCATTTCCTTGAGGGTAGTAGCTTGAAGAATACTCCATTTTAAACCCTTTTTCCAAAGAAAAAATGTTCATATCAAGGGATGAAAATTAAGAGGCATTATCAAAGACCATACATTCGAGAATGCCGAATAGAGCAATGATGTGAGAGTTTAGGAAAGATACTACCTAATTTTTGTTCACCACTTTCAAAGGTACAACCTAGAACCATTTAGTAAAATAATCCATTGTTGTAAGGATATACCTGTTGCTACGAAGAAGGATTGATTGGTCCTATGATGTCAAGGCCCCATTGCTGAAAAGGAGAATCTATAGTAACATGTTGCAAGGGGAATGCTGCCTTTTTCACCCATCTTGCAGCCTTTTGGCAAATTATGCATTTACGACACAACGCATGGGCATATTTAAATAAAGTGGGCCAATAGTACTGAACTCTTAGAAATTTGTGAGTAATGGTATCTCCACTAAAGTGACCACTAGATTCACCTACATGGATTTCAGATAGCACTCTCTCTGACTCTTCCTTTTCCAAACAATGCATAAGAACACCATGAAAGTTCTTTCGAAATAATACATCATTGATTAACTGGAAAGATGCAGATTTTAGCCTAAGTGCTCCTCTATTTTTAGGATCAAGATTATGGGGAGCAGATCCATGTGTCAAATAAAATTTAATGTTCTCATACCAAGAATTGATATTAACTTGTGCACAACTGATTTGTTTTTCGTTATGTTTATTTACAGTTAAGGTGTTGATTTGACTTTCCTATTCTTCAACTGAATCAACCACTAGTTTACATAGGCCTTGACCTCTAACAATCTGTGTTGGGGTTATTTCGAGGTCATATTCCTATAATGATGTTATCCAATTTTCCTTTTTCTCACCCAGTTCTTTTTGTACTAACATGTTTCTTACAACTGGGTAAGGAACAATAACCTTGGTTATGGATTTCAGCAGGTATGGCCGGAAGTGTTTCACTGCTTTAAAAAAAACATATGCATGTTGATATATTGTTGGGTAGTTAAGCTATGCTCCTTTGAAAGTTGAGCTCATGAAGGAAATAGGTATCTCATTTCTTTCAACATTTTTCTGTGTCAACACAACAACATAAGATCGGTCAGAAGCAAAGGTATAAAGAGTGAAATCCTGAGAAAAATCGAGACTCATCAAGGAAAGGGCTTATATTATTGATTTTCTAATTGAATCGAAGGCCTGAATTTCTCGTGGTCCCCAACGATATAAAACATAATTTTTTATTAAATTTTGTAAGGGTCTTACCATTTCCATGAAACTTGGGACAAATCTTCTGACAAAATTAATCTTTCCCAAAAAGGATTGCATGGCTTTTTTGGAATAGGGGGGGGGGAGCTTAGCAATAGCTTGGGTTCTTTTAGGGTCAATAATAATTCCATCTTTAGATACTAGAAACCCAAGCAGTTTACCTTGATCTACTGCAAAGATCGATTTCTTAGGGTTGAGGGATATGCCAAACTTGCGACATCATTCCAGGACAACCCTGAGGTGAGACAAGTGATCTTTCTTGTTTTTAGAGAATACGGTGACATCATCAAGATAGACCACGACTGATTGGTTAATGAGGCCATGGAAAGAAATATCCATTTCCCTACGAAAAGTGGTGCCGACATTTATAAGTCCAAAAGGAATTTTCCTATAAGCATAAGTGCCCCATGGGGTGCGAAAGGTGGTTTTAAGCTGATCTGAGGGAGACATGAGGACCTGGTTATATCTCAAAAATCCATCTAGTAAAGATATTCTTTTGGAACCAGACACTTGTTGTACAATTTGTTCCATTGGAGGAACATGGTAGTTATCTTTATCATATGCTCGGTTCAAGTTCCGAAAATCGACACATAGTCGAATTTCACCACTTTTCTTCCTTACAGGGACTAGATTAGACACCCATTGTGTGTGCCTTACCGAGAAAATCATCTTTGTAGCTAGCAATTTATTTAGTTCCTTTTTAACAGTGGGTTCCAATTTAGGGTGCATCTTCCTCAATTTCTGTTGAAAACGTTGTGTCTGGGGTTTCATGGGGATGACATGTTGTATGATATTGGGGTCGAATGTTTCAAGTCATCATAAGTCCAGGAAAAAATGTCTTTAAATTCTTTAAACAATCTTATAAAAGTAGATCGTTCGTGCTCGAAACAACCTATTCCCAGATTAATATTTAGAGGATTGTCCTTTGTTCCTAAATTAACCGTTTCATAAATCAAAGAAGAAATATTTGTTTTACAATTTACCGTCCCTCTAAATTTATCATGCAAGTCATAAAATTTCTCTAGTCTTACAACAGATCTGGGGATAGAGTTTACTAGATCATATGTTGATTCGGGAGATCTAGGATCTGATATTACCGTGAAGTTACAGAGGTTTTCATTGTGAGTGCCTTCATCAATGACTGCACCTTTGAAGGTGTCTTCCATGTGCAAAAAGTTGATGATTTGTTGGTCATCGTTGAATACTCTCGAGTTTGTGATCTTATCCGGGATCGACGGACTAAACAACAATTCAATTGAAAACACATTAGGGGAAATACCTTAAGTGGACAACATTGTAGAAGCAACATTGGCCAATAAATCAACTTCTGAATTACTTAATCTAGGAATGGAATTTATGTTAATTGTTGAAAATTTTTGCATCAAACTCCATACCTTGGTTTGGTAGTTTTTCAGATGTGGTGATAAGCAATGTATGGCATTTCTTACCTGCTTAACCACAATTTATGAATCACCAAATACCATCAAATTCCACACGTCCATATCCAAAGCTTTCCTAAGCCCTTGTAGAAGCTCTTCATACTCGACGGTGTTATTAGTGCACTCAAACTCTAGCCTGTAAGAAATACAAGTTTTATTACCTACAGTATTGATGAGCACATAGCCTGCACCTGCTCCTTATTTGGATTTGGATCCATCAAAGTACAATGACCAGATTTGGGCTTCATCAGTAGTACTTGGAATACTCGACAAATTTGATGTCTGAATATAGGTCATAACTTCCGATTGTTGCCCAGGATCAGTAATATGAGAAATTTTGGTCATGAACTTACCAAAGAAGGTATTCATTCCCTGAATTTCAAATGAATTAGTAGATGCAATGTAAGGTTCATTTGCATCATTTAGATCCATCACGGTATGCTTAATATAGCATTCTCTGTTTATCCTGATTTTGTTGGGCTATCCATTTTCAGGTAGCCACAAATGAGACCAATCTGTGGTAAAGTAACCATGCAGTTGTTCTAACCAGACCCTGCTTAAAAACAAACCGTAAACTTTAGGGATATCAATAACGATAATGTCAATTATTTGATGAACCTTAGGATTGGAAGATAATCTAACTAGAAGATTCTTAAGCTCACGAATTACTTTAACGTTTGTTCGATATAGCTGAATGATATTAAGATCAGAAGGTTTAAATTATGCATTAATTTTTTGATAAACAGATAGAGGCATCATGTTTGACGATGCACCATAATCAACCATGCAATTATGTACATTCCTATTAAAATTTTTGAAGGTTCGTAATATTTTGAATATCCCAAATAGTTGTATGTCTGAGAGAACCCTCTATGGTTGGAAGGGTCAGAATCCAACCTAAAGCTGGTTGAAATAGTTACCTCTGTCATTTTTTTTATTATCCAAAATAATTTACAGAGTGTTAACATTTTGGTGCCATTGTTGGGGACTGAAGGTGAAATATTCCTTGGGAAAAACAACAAAGTTCATATATGAGTACTAATGGTAAAGAGTATTCAGACGGAGAAAGTTTGTATATCATTCACCTGGCGACTCCATTTTCAAGAATCTATAACTCAAAATTTGTACGAAGACTCCACTGCCCAAAGAGTCAGTAGCCTAAAGATTTTATTGGCGACTCCCCTAAAGCTTCAAATATGATTTAGAGACTCCACTGGAAGATGTGAACCCTTGAAAAAGGTATGAAAGGATATCATGGGAAGAGACAAGTACCTGAAGTTGTGTTTTTTCCAAGACATAATATCTCTTGTTATTTATTACCTTTCTTCCTTTCCTGAACATGATAAATAATTTTTCCTTTACCTACTGCATTCAAATGATGAACGTGATAATCCTGAAATTGTACATACTCCTCTAAAAGTTATACAAATATCTCCTCAGTTTATCACTGATTTTGATCAAAATCTCCCATCCGAGCCATGTGATAACCATAACCAAGTTGATGAGCTTCATCAAACCAAGGCTTATATTTCACCTCCTGTACTTGATCCAATACCTTCCAAGACTCAACATAGATACAAACCATTAAAATTACCTCACATCCTTCATGATTTTCCTCCAAATCACTATGAGTACCTACCTGTGTTTGATGGGGATCATGGTGTCATTACAGTTGAAAAACACATCCAAGGGTTTGAGCATTTTATATATTTGTTTGAGATTGACCATGACAATGTTTGTATGATGGCTTTCTCTCAATCCTTGAAAGGAGATACTGAATAATGGTTTAAACATTTGCATCCAGAGACAATTAGCTCATGGGTATAGTTGAAGAGTGTTTTTTCAAATTTTTGGGGAAAGAAGAAACCTCTGGACCTACAACTTACAAAATTCTATGCCTTGAAAAGACAAAGAAATGAAACTATTTCTACATTTAGCAGAAGGTTTTCCAGTACTTATTATGATTTTCCCAAATAAATTCAACCCACTGAAGCTGCTGCCATGCTCTAACATGCCACTACTCTTCACCCAGATTTGTATTTCCTCCTAATGGAAAGAAGACCTAAGACCTTACAACAAATGTTTAATGATGCTCAGAAGATTCAACACAATATCCTAGCATGTGAACAGATTCTAAGGGAGGGGTTGGATTCTCCAGGACATGAATATGAATATGAACAAAGAATAGTTGACTGGAATCTTGAGCATAAAATTGATAACATCATAGGTCCTCTTGAAGTTTTAAATTCTAGTGATTTCACAAAGGATTATATTCCACTTATTGAAAGAGAGGGCACTTATGTAGTTTCTGAAAGAGAGGGCACTTATGTAGTTTCTGACCCACCCCATGATAAGCATGGAGATGATTGTTTCATATATTCATTTTTACACAGTCAAGAAGAGGAGTTTGCAAATCATCTTGTTGAGGAACAGGTTGATGTCCCAAGCTTTTTCTTGTTAGATAATGTTGCAGATGTTGCTGATTTGCCTATATATGATGAATATAATGATGATTATCATGTTGAATTCTTAGAAAAACCAACTGCATGTTCTCTCCCTAAAAATTTTCCTTTCCAGCAGTACAGCGAAATCCATCATCCTACATGTCACAGTCACAAAGAAGAAGGTACTGAAACAATTGAAGGAAATGCTTTGCCTTTATGCTTTTCTTCATTTGAATTGTTGAAAGAAAATGCTAAGATCATCATTGAGACAAAGGAAAGTGTGATGATTCCAAATCACACTGATTCACTGAGACAACTTGACAAGAAATTGCAACCATTGGTCAAAGAGGAATCTAAAGATAAGTGTGTTCAACAACCCAAAGAAATGGAAAAATGTGCATGTGACATAAATGAACGAAATGAAGAAATTTATAATCAGAAGTAAGAACCTTGACATTATGTTTTTCTTCTTTCAAAGTGCTAAAAAAAAATGTCAATAATGTTTCATATCAGAAACCCCCCAGGTATGATGTTAAATTTGAAGAGATAAGTAGGCTTGCAAATGAAGAATATCTCTCGTTATGTTTTTCTTCCTTTGAATGTTTAAAAGAAAATCATGAGAAAATAGAGAAATTTGATCAAGGGATTGTTGTCAAAAGTCATTTTCCTTCTCCTGAACTTGATGAAGACATTCAACAAGATTTCCAGCAAGACAAAGTGTTTCAAGGTTGTCTTTCTTCCCCTGTGAATGATGTCATTGTTCAAATTCTACATGGCCTAGACATGGATGAGGATTTTGAAACTGCATCTATGGAGACTTCAAACAGTGAATGAACAACTGACATAGATATTCAGGAAAGTAACAAAACAATGTATTCCACTTTTCAATCAGAAATACAAAAATATAATGAAGAGGAAGTTGTTCTATTTGATTCCTTTGAAAATCACGATTTTGAAAATGCATCCATGAGAACTTTAGACTGTTAAATAGTTCATGTTGTTATCTTTTCACATTTGCAAGGAGATTATGAATAGGAAATTATTTCCATTCATTCATTTTAAATTCAAAATGTTATTCCTATAGAAAATTTCCAGAAGGTTAATAAAACCCAACCATAATTGTTTGATGAACAAGAGGATAGCTTTGATACACATAATATGGTTGTCATATTTGGAGATGTTCAAGAATGTATGAATGTTTTTGTTGAGATGCATGGAAAAATAGACAAACCTATTATCATTTGAAATCAATGGCCGAACATGATAATCCATTATCCATGCAAGGAACTTCGTCAGTAGCCCATGATTAGCACTCAATGAAGATTGTCATTCAAAACATGGGTGATATTTCTCTGTTGTTGGTGGTTAACATTTTATTCCAGAATAGGGTAACCACGAATAAAATCATTCATATAATTCTTGTATAGTTAAGGGAGGTAAGCTCGTGCTTCTAGGTAAAACAAAGGAAATGGAGAAGACAGATCCAACGGCCTTCAATGAACCAGGGTATTCAAACAATCTGACAAAATTATCAATGAAGAAGAAAGAAAACCTTATTGCATGAATATTGGCAACAAAATTTCACACAGAGCCTGCAGATGAACCGGGGTTAGGTGAAGGAATTAGACTAAATCCTATCTTGAAGGATTTAATTATCAATGGGTACATAGACGAATATCATCTGTAAGATGACAAGGATAAAAGGAGAAAGTGAAGGAAGACATAGGTTAAAGCTGAAGTGGTTGAAAGTACTAGGGAAAACCAGCCTGATCGGCTTGACACTTTAAAGGAAGAGATTGCTAATCTAAAATATATTTCAAGCCAAATTAGGTATCTTTCAGGGAATTTTTTGATGATGCATACAAGTGGCATTCAGGGTAAAAATCTTGAATATGTCAATTTTTTATTATAACGTTCCCTAGAAAATAGGAGTTCAGTTGTTACTCCTTTGTAACTGATGTCTATTTTTGGAATTTCGGGGAAAATGATTCCTTTTGATTCCTTGATGTAATTTATCTATATATACTATTACAAAGATAAATGAATGTTTGGACTTACCATAGAGGGGCCTGCCCTCGTAGCAGGAGAACTTTGTAATTTCTTATGAATGTTTAATATAAGCAGATAAGGTTTTTCTTAAATAGCCGAGATTCATCAGAGTCGTGATGTTCAGTGTGTTTTCCTATGTTTCATATTTCATGAATGTGTTTTTGCTGCTAGTAATAATCTTTGAGTAATATAAGGAATTCATTTTTGTTGGTGCTCCTTCTCACATTGATTATACTTGTTATGTATTTTTGGTTACTATTTTAGACTTCACTCATTATCAGTGCTATGTTTGCAGTATCCATCCCTCATGTGTTTTCTTCTAATGCCTTACCAAGAGATTCAACCTCTATTAAACGCCTCTTGACAATAGTAGTCTTTCCTCTCCTCGTGTTTTCCACCTCATATTACTTATTTGGATGAACATCATACCTATTTTTCCTTTGTTCCCTCTAGAAATACATAGCTTATAACTCTTTATACTTTTTGAGGAATGAACCCCATTGCCCAATTGCCCTGCTATTCTATTTTGTCCTACCACCTTTAAACTTTACACCATGGAAGAATCTGACCTCTGAATACGCCTTGCCAAATCTTTTGAATATCCCAAATAGTTGTATGTCCGAGAGATCCCTCTTTGGTTGGAAGGGTCATAATCCAACCTAAAGTTGGTTGAAACAGTGACCTCTATCATTTATTTTACCATTCGAGTGGATTTACAGAGTGCTAACAGGTGTTATGGTGTGCTCTTCTGATGGTGAACTTCGAACTCCTAAGTCAAGGCTTCAATATTTTTGTTAATGAAGTGTGTGCCTTGATCACTCATATGGATCTTTAGGCATCCAAATCTGGTTATGATATCCTCAAAGATGAACCGTGCAACTGTAACTATACTATAGTCTTTAAATGCTCTTGCTTCTTCCCATTTGGTCAAATACTCTATAGCAGTGATGATATATCGAGCTCCTGTGTGCTTTTCTGGTGGGTTGATAGGTCCCATAATGTCAATAGCCCATTTCTCAAATGCTTGTAAAGTTAACTGAGGTGCTAAAGGAATCTCATCCATTCTAGAAGGCTTCCCTATCCTTTGACATACATCGCAGGATCTGTAGTATTCCTTAACATCCTTATATAAAGTGGGCCACCAGAGGCCAACTCTGAGAACCTTCTGCGTTGTTTCTTTCCCTGCATAGTGTCCTCCTATGAGGCCTTCATGTGCTTCTACAAGAATCAATGGTATTTATGAATCCATAAAACATCTTCTTAAGATCTCATCTAGTCCCATCTTATATAACTGTCCAGCTATAAGTTGAAAATCTACAGCGCGGATTACCAGTTGTTTATTTTGAATAATTGTATACTCGTGAGGTGCCATTCCCGTGGACATGAACTAGACTATCTTGATGAATTTATCATCAAATTTCCTGATGGCCAACAACTATGCATCTGGTAGTGTATCATCCAAACTAGTGGGTTCCTCTCCATGTTCTAACTTGGATAAGTGGTTAGGTCCCTTATTCATTATCCCTGGCTTGACCATGATCTCAAAATCATATTCCTGAAATAATAATAGCCATCTGGATATTCTTCCCCCCAAAATAGGCTTGTTGACTAAGAACTTTAATGCAAAATGATTAGTAAACATATTAAAATGTCCTCCCAGCAAGTAGTGTCTAAAAGTTTGTAGCGCATATACCATAGCTAAGCCTTCTCTTTCAGTGGTAGTATAATTCATTTCAGATGTAAAAATATTCCTGCTAGCAAAGGCTATAGGGTGGTCAATATATCCTACACCTGGTTGTGCTAAAACTAAGCCTAATACAATGGATGAAGCATCAACATGAACATGGAATTCCTTACTCCAATCTAGAAAAAAAAAAATAGGCGCAGTGACCATTTTCTGCTTTAATGTGTCGAAGCTCTATTGGCATTCCTCTATCCATTGAAACTTACTATCTTTTTTTAATAGCTTCTCCATAGGTGTTGTTATCTGTGTGTAGCCCTTAATAAAATTTATGTAGTATCAAGTGTGTCCCAATGCAATGCACTGCTGTCTGACCGAAGTAGGAGGAGGTAGATCAATAATGATAACAATTTTGGAAGGATCTACCAATAACCCCTTCTTACACACAATGTGTCCTAACAACACTCCAAAAGGTGAAAAGAAAATACACTTCTTCAAGTTTAGGGAAATATGGCATTGCCTTCATTTATCTAACATTAATCTAAAACATTCAATATGATCTTTTAGTAGGCTAAAAATGGTCCAGTCATCAAAGTATGCCTCCAAAAACTTGTGTAACAATTCCTTAAATGCTTCGACCGCCATCCTGAAAAATATGGCTAGTGCATTCTTCAAGCCAAAAGGCATGACAGTGTACTGAAAAGAGCCCCATTCTGTTGCAAATGTGGTCTTATGTCTGTCCTCCTTAGCAATTCTGATATGGTGATAGCCTGAAAATCCATCTATGAATGAATAAACTTTTGATCCTCCTACATTATCTAGAACTTCACCAGTAAAAGGTGTAGGGAATAGATCATGTAAACATGCATCGTTCAATTTCCTTATATCTACACAGATCTTGATTTATTATGCCTTCTTATCTTAGACCACCATAGAGATGATCCATTCAGATTCTTTGACTGGTTCTATGATTCATGCTTCCATAATTCTATCTAATTCAATCTTAACTTTCTACTTGTACTTGGGATTCAGTCTATAAGGCCTCTGCTTGACAAGTCTTGCATCTGCTTTCAAAGGAATCTCCATTTCTCCCATGGGCCCTTTAATTCCCTTCATGGATGTGAACTTTGTTGGAAACAAGTCCTGATACTCATGCAATAGTTATGTAATCTTACTAATAGTAGCATCATCCCAATAGTCTCCAAAATTTTCCAACTTAGGTGCTTGCTCTATTCCAATATTAACCTTCTTAATTTTAATAGGATTCCAAACAAAAGGTAATTCAATCCCTAACCCTTCTAGGTCTCTCTGTACTTCATTTTCTGAAATATTTACATTCCTAGGATCATCATCCTCATCAACATTAATATTGTAACAACCCTGTAATAGTTGAAGAGGCATAGTCCATTCATATTCTTCTTGTTCAAGAGGGGAGTTAGGTGCCTCCTCAAAGACCTTCTGTCTCACAATTTGTAAAGTTTGATCTACTGTGGGGTACTGAATTTCAAATAGGAACATAGATATAAAGTTATGGGTCATATCATACCAATATGTAGTGACTAAGCGTAGTTATCCTTGAAGATACCAGTTGATAGGTGTAGTATCTAAGGTGTTAATAAACATATGTACCCATTGTTCTTTAGGAATGCTGCTCCAGTATCCCTCACAACTTCACACATGGTTCTTAGGAAAACTCTGACCTGTGTATCAAACTTAGAAACCTTCATCTTGATCTAAAAAGCACACTATCAACAAGGTGCGACATTGTACCCATTCTGCGATGTTCTTCTTATGGGCTTCCCACCATCTAGTTGGCATTGCTTTCAAGGCTTCATCTAGTGCCAACAACCTCTGTTGTAATGGTACAATTACTTCAAATTCAAGTAGAAATGTCTCTAAATTATGCAAGCCATCAAATGTAGGAAGATTACTTACTTTTGTGCCAATCCAGCGAATGACTTTGGTCAATCTGGCACACCTCCTCGTAGAGACTTCATAAATTATGTTCTGCCAATTTTCCAATGCTTCTTCTGAGTCTGATGAGCATGCACTTTCACTTCGCCAACTTAGATTCCCATATGTTGTAGGATTAATGTAATCATGTTGTCCTGCTGTCAGTTTATAGATGTTCTCTATCTCATAGGAGCGATCTTCTTCTCTTATAGGTTTTGTGTATTTGCGACCTTCATCAGGATCAAGAGGTGCAATGACCCTAAGTCCATCACCTTCAAATTTCATTCTTCTCTTTTTCAGGTCAACAACAGTCAAGTTGTCGAAATCCCAATCAATACCCAACAATGCAACGTAGGGGAAGCTATCATCAACAATATCTATCACTTTGAAGTCTACGAATGTCCTCACTTCGTCAATGTCTACAGGGACATGCTGTAGTCTCCCAAAGGGGCTCACCGCCTGCTGATTATCCATCCTGAGCCTAATAGGAGAGTAAATCAACTTAGGTTTTCTCATCAATTCCCGAGTCTTCTTTGTCATAAAATTTACTTCTGACCCTAGGTCGAGGACCACCTTGTCTATGTCATAGTCTCCAATATGAGTACTAAGGTGCATTTTCTTGCTTGTCCTCCTTTTTCTAGATACTTGATTCACATCTCTACTAAGTAGAGGATCTACTCTTCCAATTTCATATTGTCTTATCAAGTGTTGTAGTTCATGCACAACCCTTTCATCCTTAATCAAATTAATACAAGTATACAAGAAGTCCACAAGCTTGCTTACCTCTTTTCCTTGTCTAGGTAGGGCATACTGATCAAATGATGGAGGCATTTCACATTCCCTTACTTCTGGTTGTGCCCTAGATGAAGAATCTTGTTCGCCTACAAATTCTCTTCTTGCTTCTTCAAAAGTATACTTTTCTTTCCTTGGATCAAACAATGGTGTCTTCTCTGAAGCTCTTTTGATCCCTGATACATTTGTAGTCTTTCCTAATGTCACCCTATCTTCTCCTGTGACAACGCCTCCTCTATTAATAACAACAACTCTCGGTTCCTCATCGCGAGGTTCAGATGATATTAGTTGGACTTTTTGGTTTCCACCTCATTTTTCCTAAACTTTATCTAACAATATCGGACAGTCTTCAATGACATGGTCGAATAAATTACAGTAGTTGCAAGTAGTACACGGGTTCTGACAATCCCTTTCCAAATGACCTAGTTGGGCGCAGTTATAGAAAATAATCTGACCTCGACCTAGACCCGTGCCTCCTGCTCATCCTCTTCCTCTAAACCCACAATGAGGGTTGAAGTTTCCTCTTCCCGGGGAATTGAAATGCACAACATTTCCTTCTGAATATAATTCTCCTTGAATTCTATATGCATCCCTTGATCCTTCATGCATGAGGTCATATGCCCTATAGTCCTTCTCATCATGCCCCATATATTTTCAATATGTACAATAAATATTGGTGGGTGTCTAGGCATATTCTGCATATAATAACATTCACCAGGGTGATGTCTATTTGTACATACCTTGCACCATGGGAAAGTAGACTTCTTCAAAGGGTTAGGGACTCCAGAGGCCAAGTGTTCATTTAATAAAGGGAAGTGCTCTTTTTCATGGCCCTGTGATTTACATATGATACACCATATGTCTTCTCTTTTCTATTTTCCTTTGTCCTTCTTCATGTCTTCAACTTGTAAAGATAAACTAGTTAATTTATTCAAAATCTAACTCATACCTAGACTTGATTCTCCTACAGGGGATGCTTCTAGTTTCATGGAAATATCTAATTCTTTAGCCTGCGAAGTGACCTTCTGTTTCATCAGAGTAACTCTAATGTGTGGCAGGAGGGAAACGATGAACCATTCCTTATGTTGTTCATCTGGAATCTGAAAACTTAAATTTCCTATCAAGGTCTTAAACCTCTAACCAAACTCCCAAACAAGTTCAAATACTTTCTTCTTGATTTCCTTCAACTCTGTAATTCACTACGACTCTGACTTAGGATTATTGAACTCTACATTCAACGTAGTCTTAATTTCATTCAATGGTTTAGGTTGTACAGATCCTATAACAAACTTAATATACCATCTTAGTGCACGATCCCTCAAGGTAGTACTAAATTGATCTCTCTTAACAGCTTCGTTGGTGACTTGCTTAATGCTCCATACAACTTCACATAAGAGCTAGTGCTAGTCAAGATCCTCAAATCCATCTCCTTTGGAAATGGGTAACCTCATTTCATCTGCCATGGATTTTCCTTGGTTTCTCGACTAAGTATGTACTAAACTGCTTGTAACAGTACTATGAGCACTCTGATTACTCTAGTTACTTTGGTTACTCTATGATGCTAACACAACAAGAGGAGTAGCAATACTTACTTCAATAGTAGGCACAGTACCTAAATTTTTTGGTTCTTCTCAGTGAAGTTATTTAGTCTCTACTTCCTCTGCCCTTGCAAACTTTGAATACTCTTTGTCTGATAGCTCTACTTCTTCTCCACTGTAGAATCCTTTGTCTTGTGATAATGGCCCGTAACTCTTCTTAAACAGGTTCACAAGAGGAATCTCTATGAATGATCTCCCACTACGCATGTATCTAGATTATGTGTCACTATTGTTGTCTAACTTTTTGAACATTATCTTTAAACCCAACTAATCACTGTATCTTCAATATATTCTTCTCGTGCAATAGCATTTTAATCATCAACTTTAAAAAGTGTAGAAACTTTCCTCTAGGTCCCTTGAAGAAATACCTCTCTGCTTGACTATATGATTCCACTCTGTCAATAGAAAAATTACTAATGTACCCTCCAATAGTGTTTTCAAACCAGAGATCCACTTCTCTTGATACTGCGTTATCAACTCTCTTGACTTTCTTAATCAGGGCCGATGTCCAAACCACATGTGGTCTAGATATGATTTCAAACTGAGTGTCTGCTAGTCTAGCTAACCACTCTTATAACTCCTTATGAACTCCTGTAAAGAAAATATCATACACATCGGTAAAGATATACCTTCCTAACCAGTCTTATGTACTAATTCTAGGGTTCTTGTTCTGAGCTACGGTGAAGTCCCTTTCTTGTTCTTCTATCCAGTTGTGAATTTCTATCTTCGATGGAAACCACCTTGACATTCCCTCAAGAAGATCTCAGTCCCAGCAACAGAACCATTTTTTGGTACAAGGGCATAACCATGTTTCAACTCTAACATCAAACCAACAAACCCTCACTACTGGACCTTTCAGCAACACCTATGAAGTAGATGAGGTCTCACTAGAAGTAGCAATAGGGGGGTTGCAGGACACAGGTGTCTACAACTAGAGAAAATGCAAGATGATTCCAGAACAACAACGCAAGATAACTTAGAGATCCTTCACAGTCTTATACTTAGCTTTGCGAAGTTAGTTTATATCTATTATCTTCAGTTGGAAAACAACAATGCATAACAATATAAAAGATAGCAAATAGCACAACATTAATCACATAGAACAACAAGATTTTACGTGGTTCACCCTCTCCCTAGGGCTACTTCCACATAACTGTGTTTATTGATTAAGTAGATGGAAAATAAATAGTTCTATTTGTGCACTCAGTTGTAGATCCTTCTCTCTCTTTCTCTTTATTCCCTCTCCCTACGCACCCAGCTGCAGAATAGATCTTCACACCCAGTCGAAGATCCAAAATACAAAAACGCTCTAATACATAACACTTCTACCTCTCAAACATCATCACCACCATCCCCTCTCAACTCTTCTAGACCTCTATTTATAAATTTCATGACTCTTAGACAACCCTAGACCGAAGCCTAGGTGAAAAAACCCTAGGTGCCAAAACCCTAGGTCCACATAACCCGCATTTTAAGGGCTTTGCCGACCTGTTCTTCCTTCTTCTCTGTGAGGTGCTCCAAAGCACCCATTGGTGTCTTCTTCTACTTGCTGACTTGTCCATGATCTATCTTCTTTGTTTCTTTGTCTTCCTTAATCTTCTCTTTCAATGGTTTTCTTTCCTTTACTTTGTTCCTTCTTTTCTGCTCTTTTAACCACTTCAACCCCTCCTCGGTTTGTGTGCCTTCTGTGCACTTCATAATTTGTCTTTATTATTCCTTAATCTTTGCTTCCTTCCTTAATGCATGACCAAGGGCCAACATGGTGCACCAAGGAAGTCTCAAAAGAGGACAATCTCGATCAATATGTCCCTATTCATCACAATTATAACACCGAGATGGCCCTCTTCCTCCACTTTGTCCACCTATGAGACCTCCACCACTGTGACATCCTCCTCCAAATCCTTGGGGAAATTTATCGACCATGAATGAAGACTGATCTAATTTGTTCGCAAGAGAATCCAGATCTAGTTTGTTTAGTGGTGTTAGTAGGCGACCCACAAAATTCACAGTAGAATGTGTTTGGAGTGGGGGTGTATTTTTGTAGGATTGGGCAATGCCAAGGGGGTTTCCCATGACTTCATAATATTTCGCAATAGTCATTGTTATAAGTACCATGTTGGTTTGGGAAGACATGGTACTGCACAGGGCCATGGAATGGTGTTGTGGTTGTGACTTGCACAACTCCTATAGACGATCCTATTGGTGGAGGCGCCATGGTTTGTTGGGGGGTTCTACACCCCTCATTCTGGGAAATTTTGTCATTGTATGCCCCTAAGTATAACAACCAATACACTAGACTTGAGGGTGGGATGCTCTAGGAATGGTTAGTTCTTGAATATTATCAACCAAGGAAAAAATTGATCCTTGAAGTTGCATAATATTATAGTCATCGGGTGGTCTTGTCACCCACAAGCTGCCAGGATATCCTTCCATTGCTTCAATTTTCATGGCATGTTCTAGGGATTCCCCCATTGTAGTTATCCTCTTTGGGTCAAGGGAATCCAAGTTAATGGTAAAAGTCCCTAAATGAACCATTCCCACTGGTGGTCTTCATGAATGGGGTTGGATAATTTTCCTATCACGTATTTAAATCTTTGGTTATACTCCCAGGTAGATTCCCCATATTTATGTTTGATTTCTCACATTTTACAAACATCTTGTTTCTTTTATTGGGGTATCTTAAATTCAACAATAAATTTTTGTTTGGCTTGTGGTAAAGGAAATGGTTTCCCCTGGCGATTCCATGGTTCAATGGATTTCATATACCATTTTAATTCCCAACCCCTTATCATGGTCTGAAACTCAGCTATTTTATTAGCATCCAAAGTTCCACAAGACTGCCATATGGCCTCACAAAGGAACCGATGTTGTTACACATCCTCATCCCCTTTACCCCTGAATTTTGGGTATCGGGATAGGGATACAGCGTGCTGATGCACCATGGGAGGATTTTGGGACCCTATCAAGATAAATCGTAGGGGTACTGGTTGTGATAACACTAAATAACTTTCTAGACTACAAATATTGATACCACTCGAACTGGTTGGAATAAAATGAGGAGAAATGACAAAAATTATGGGAGAGTTTATTGTAGAATTTACCGGATTGGAAGATTGCGTTGAGGGATTAGGTGATCCAAGGTTGGTTCCCGTGTCTTCAAGATGAGATTATTTCACTTGGGGGGTAACATTAGGAGTCCCTATCACATCAAGTCATGTAGTATACTTCACATCTTCAGGTCCTGCAAGGGTTGATTCTCCTGCAACTTCTTCAAAGGTTACAATTGAGTCTTGATCCTCGATGGTGACTCCAATCATGATTCTTTCTTCTGAATTTTCTTCATCTCATATGCTCTCTCTAAAACTCTCATCTTTCTCTGCAAACTTCTCCTTCAACCATTGGCTGGACAACCTTCCATGTGATTGGAACTCTTTCAACTTATCTAACTCTCTCCTATGACTCTTCTCGAGGTTGATCTCCTTGCCCAACCAACTGGGCCTCTACATTAACTTTCACATTTGCTCTCGCCACCACTTTTTAAGCACCATGACCTTTTTATAAGCCCACTTGTCCCTAAAAATATTCTCATTATGAGCCCCCATAACTCAATAAATTCCATATCATAACTCATGGATCCTTGTCTGAATCACCCACCCCTCATGCAGAAATGGTTTTACTCATCCATTTCAACCAAAGGAAGCAGGATCATTCCTTCTTCCACCAACAATATCTCCATCCACAACAGAATTTTTCTGAGTAATCTCCCTCGGGCTCCCTCATAAAATATTGCTTCTGCCTTTGAGAATGACTAGTGATTTTCCACGACAAATTCAATGATGTATCCTTCCAGGGTAGTTTGAACCTAGAATTCCACAGCTCGACAAATCTGGTGATCAACTTGTGAAGAGAAACACATCGCTCAATCATCCAATTAAATCTTTTCTTGACATGATATTTAAAATATGTTGCTTCTTATAATCAATCAAGCCACTCGTAGACCTCTTCTGCGAATCAGATCCAAAATATCTCATACTGATCACTGGATGGTTTGGAATAGAAGACTGTGTCCTTCACAACCCTAAAAATTTTCTGTCGTAACTCAGTTTCTTGAAATATAAACTCTTCACACCTTCTTTCCCACCATATTTCAATGTCAGACTTAAATATGTGATGTTGCATCCTCTAAAAACTCACTCAGAAGTCAAGTCCTGGAAACATAACTATTTTTTGGCGTGGAATTAGAGATCGAGGTTCTCGGAGTTTACCAACAAAGGTACCACTGTAGTATAGTTGCACTGGCATATTCAACCTTTCGCAAAGGAAGGAGGTCTAACCCAAAGCATAGCTAAGACTTTGTGTGATAAAACGAATTACAAAGGACACATCATCATATCTAGCATATCATATAATGGTTCCATACTTATGTGGGAAGAGATCATAACATCTGAAACATTAGGTTGATAAAGAAAATGAGCAGTCCATGTTGCACCATGTTAAATTACAAAAATTTCTAAAACAATATTGCAATTAATAAATACACAACATAGGTCAGATTACACGAAAAGAAGACCAAGCATTCATCCATAACACAAAATAATTTGTATGCCCGAATAATCCTTTCTATATTATGATACATTAGAATGGTGATCATAGGGAAGGTCTTTGATATCACAACTTACAAAAAAGAACCAGAATTAGTTGTCGCTTGGAAGATAGATCCTAGCGAAGTAATATCACACAACAAAATAATATCAACAAAATAGTACAACAAAAAACATGTCCATTCTAAAATCCCAACCCTTTCTCGTTACATTTTCCCCAATTTATATCATTTTCTTGGTTGGTTCTTGATTATGCTCCTTTGATTTCTTGAATTCCCTTTGTCTCTTCTTGTGCTCGAAGCTTCTAGGATTTTATGCTTCTACCTCCAGCTAGTGCATCACTCTTTTACCTTGTTAGCACACTGGCAGTTAGCTTTCCTACCCTTTTATCTAATTCTAATGTGCTTTGGGGTTCCACAAAACATTTATGCGTCCGCAAAACGAGTTCTTCAAAATTGAGGGCCCAAAAATGCACTCTTGGCCCCATAACCATTTATTTTAAGGATTTAACCATGCAATTACAATATGAAGGACAATAATATAAATTCCAAGGCATTACAACAAGGTCCCCAAAGATCATTATCTCCCACCACATGGAAACGTTACTCAAAAAAGGTCATTATGGCATCATTTCCTAACTCCATTCCATTCAAGAAGTTGAGACATCCCCGATACACCCCAAAATTGAAGCCATCCTTTCCTGCAATCCCACTATTTTCCAAAATCCCCATGGCCTTCCCCCTCCCATGGAGACCATTACCATTCCATTACTTTAATCCTGGGTATTCTTCCTCCCAATGTTCTCCCTTATCATAATCCCTTTTCTCAAAAAAATGAAATTGAGAAAATTGTCCAAGAATTATTAGAAGTATGTGTTATCCATCCCAGTACCAACCCCTATTGGTCCCCTATTGTCATGGTGCTCAAGAAGGAAGGAACTTGGCACACGTGTCCTAATTTTTATTCCCTTAACAAACTTACCATCAAGGAAAAATTTCCCATTCCCATCATAGATGACCTTCTGGATGAACTTAGTGGGGCTCAATACTTTACCAAACTTGACCATCGTTCAGGATATCACCAGATACATATCAAAGAGGAAGACATCCCAAAGACTTCACTATACACTCATGAGGGCCACTATGAGTTCTTGGTCATGCCCTTTGATCTCTATAATTCCCCCTCCACTTTTCAAAGTCTCATGAATCATGTCTTTGGTCCTTTCCTGTGTCACTTTGTGTTAGTTTTATTTGATGATATTCTCATCTATAGTAAAATGTGGCTATCCCATCTCACCCATGTAGATCAAGTTCTTCATCTCTTCCCCAAGAACCAAATTTTCCTCAAACAATATAAATGTGCTTTTGGCACCTTTGAAGTTGAGTTCGCGGGTCATATTTTTGGAAAGGATGGTGTAAGGGTGGATCCCAAGAAAACTGAAGCTATGTAGAATTGGCCTCGCACTAAAAACTTAAAAGTATGCATGGTTTCCTAGGTTTAACGGGCCATTATTGCAAGTTTGTTCATAATTATGGAAAAATTATGGCTACCCTCACAACTCTCCTTAAAAATAATTCTTTCAGTTGGAATCCAACAACTGACCAATCCTTCCAAGTCTTGAAAGAAGCTACGTGGACTACTCCTGTAATGGACCAACCTGACTTCACCAAGAACTTTTTTTTGGAATGTTATGCATTAAGGAGAGGAATTGAGGTAGTCCTCATGCAATATGGATGACCTTTGGATTTCACCAGCAAACATTTGTCGGATCGACATTTGGGCCAATTGATTTATGAAAAGGAAATGTTGGCAATTTTGCATGCAGTGGATCTATGGGGCCATTATCTATTGGGACAAATCATCAAAGCCTTAAGTACTTCTTGGAACAATGAATTTCATCCCAGGAGAAACAAAAATGGATGACCAAGATGTTTGGATATGATTATGAGATCATTTATAAGAAGGGAAAAGAAAATGTGGTGCTTGATGCTCTTTCCGGGAAATATGAAGACGAAGGGTCCCTCTTTTCCCTCTCATTCAATGTCATTGACTAAATTTAGGCTATTCGACAGGAATGGTTGCAAGACCCAAAAATTTCTAGCCTAATCCAAAAACTTCTATAGGATCCCCAAGCTACTCCAGGGTACTCTTGGCAAAATGAAGAGTTTTGCTAAAAAGTTTGCTTGTATTTAAGAAAAAAGTCGACACTTAAATCCAAGGTGCTCTTTGAGTTTCATGCTTCACCTATAGTAGGCCATTCGGGTTTTACCAAAACTTATGAACATTTCCAATGAGGTTTCTTCTGGGAATATATGAAACATGACATCCACACCTTTATGGTTGAATGTGGTAAATATCAACGCAATAAGGGAAAGATTGTCAAACCTCCTGGTACACTCCAACCACTTCCTCTTCCACCTATTATTTGGATGGATATTTCTATGGATTTTATTATTGGCTCCCCACCTCAAGAAATAAGTCAGGTATCATGGTGGTAGTGGATCATCTTTCCAAATAAGCTCATTTATGTGCTCTTCAACACTCGTTCATAGCCTCCATAGTGGCTCAAATTTTTATGGATAATATATTCAAACTCCATGGAATGCCTCATTCTATTGTTTCTGACCATGATCCCACTTTTACCAGCAATTTTTGGCAAGAATTATTCAATCTCAAGGGAACTCAGTTGCATCTCATCAAAACCTATCATCCCTAGAATGATGGCCAAACGGAAGCGGTCAACAAGTTTTTGGAAACATATTTGAGTTGTTTTACATCTGAAAAACAACATCAATGGGTTAAGTGGTTACCCCTAGTCGAATGATGGTACAACACCTCTTACCATACTTCCACTCGTATGAATCCTTTTGAATCAATCTACGAACATGAGCCACCATCGGTTCTCCAATACATACAAGGTGTCTCCAAGGTTCAGGAGGTTGACTGCAATCTTATCGTTTGATGACCATTTTTCGTAATCTCAAAGAAAACTTGGTAATGGATCAAACTGCATGAAGCAACAGGAAGATCAGGGTCATTCTAAATGTCAATTTGTTGAAGGGGATCAAGTGTTTCTTCGTCTCCAACCATACAAGTAGACTTCACTCAAATCCTAATAGTGTCATAAATTTACACCAACATTTTATTGTCCTTATACTATTGTAGAACATGTGGGGTCGTGGCCTATCAATTGGATTTTCCTAGTCACTCCAAGAGAAATCTTGTTTTTCATGTCTCTTTCCTAAAGAAAGTGATTAGCACCAAATGACACACCTAGACCATCCTACCAGATTTGGATGAAGAAGGTTCTATTTGGTTGCATCCATAATCCTTATTGGACTAGCGAGAGTGTCACCTTCGTTAGCACACCATCAAGGAAGTTTTGGTTCACTGGAAGGGTACTCCACCAGAAGATTCCACTTGGGAACTGACTACCATTCTGCAAAAATTTCCTCGTCTTAAGTCTTGAGGACAAGACTATTTTTCAAGGGGGAGGGCATGTTAAGGACCTAACCCCTCACGTAGAAATAATAATATATTTTCCATGTAATAAAGGTTGACATTAGTTAATAAGGTATACACATATTTTCCATGTAATAAATACTGACATTAGTTAGTAAGGTCTATTTAATAATTGTGAACAAGTCAATGTAATAAGAATTAATAGAAGCTTCCACTTCTAGAAAGATATTCCTCTAGAATGTTATTTAGAAGATAAAATTAGTATAAATAAGAGTAGGAGGCATCAGAAATATTGTCTTGAGAATTATTTTAGTAGAGCTTTTCTCTACTGGAGGTTACCCCCTCGAAGAGGCAAGTCAATATAGCTTTGTTTGAATAAATGTGTTATTTTTTGTATTTTTGTTCTCAATATTTTGTTGTTCCATTGATATTTTCTAAATATTCATGTTTCTTCATATTATATTACATTTGGTACTTTACAATTACCTCCTATATGGGACATAGATTTCACCATAGAATTAGTACCCGGATATGCACCAATGTCTAAGGCCCCATATCAAATGAGAACTCCAAAACTAACTGAACTCAAGATGCAACTTAAAGAGTTGATGGATAAGAAGTATATCAAACCCAGAGTGTCTCCATGGGGAGCACCAGTGTTATTTTTCAAGAAGAAAGATGGAACCTTTGTATTTTGTATTGATTACAGACAACTTAACAATATGACAATTAAAAATAAATGTCCTTTTACCCCACATAGACGACTTGTTTGATCAAGTCAAAGGAGCTGAGATTTTCTCTAAGATAGATTTTTGGTCAGGATATCATCAGGTTAGAATTAAAGAAGAATAAATTCATAAAAATGCTTTCAGAACTATATATGGACACTATGAATTTGAAGTGGTACCTTTTGGTTTAACAAATGCACATGCTACATTTATGTGTTCAATGAACAACATGTTAAGGAAATGTCTAGACAAGTTTGTAATTGTGTTCATAGATGATGTATTGATATATTCAAAAACCAAAGACGAACATGAGAAACACTTGAAAGTGGTCTTATGAAAAGTTAGGGAGCATCAGTTATATGCAAAGTTGAGTAAATGTGAATTTTATCAGGATAAAGTATGGTATTTGGGACATGTAATTTTGGGTTAAGGGATCTCAGTTGATCTAGAAAAGTTTAAGTCCATCTTGGA
>SNQJ01S0001798.1:0-19114 GCA_010110895.2 Picea sitchensis
ATCAAACATCTATTCTGGAGTCTTCTTAGATGGCACATAAAGAATCAGGTGGTCTTTAATTGAATTAGCAATGATTTTTTTGGCCCTTATTGTGTCCTTTTGATGCTTTGTCTTTTCTGCGGCATCGTCGGGTTCCGATAATTCGTCTTTGACGAATCTTGCTAGGTCATTCTCTTCAAGAATGAGGCCAATCCTATACTTCCAAGCATGAAATTTTTCTACTCCTTCTAACTTGTCAACAAGCTTAATGCTTGCAAACATCTTTACCTGGAGCTAGGAAAATGACTGAAAAATGAAAGTGCTCAAAATAAAAAACTGAACTTACTAGGAGATGCGCTTGGCTGAGGCGAGTTGCCTGGTGTGTTTGGATCTGAGAAAATACAACTTTTTCTGCTTCAAATCTGATCTGCGGATTTCTGGACTGGTGCTTCTGGTACCTCTGGTACTCTGGTACTTCTGGTACTAATTTTTTGGTACTTCTAGTATTTTGTGAAACTAGGGTTTCACTTTCCAAGAGATCCAGCCACTGAAAAAGGTGCGCTGATGATGCCAAATTGATCCTTAGGGGAGGGCACAACTTTCTAGATAGTTTTAGGGCTGAAAAGCTTCACTTTTGAAAAACCCTAATTTGCAAGTACGGCAACAGTGACGTTTTTCTCTTGCGAAAGATGCTTCCTTCATCTTGCCTCTGATACCATGTTAATGTTTAAGCCATTATTATAGATGTTTGCAATTCATTAGATAACAATAGCATAATCCAAGATCACTGAGAAATACACAATCACAAGAGACACTACATTTATCCTAGGAAACCCTCTAGGGGAAGAAAACCCAGCAAAACTTCCTTAATATAGATAGCCAATACAATGTCAAGAGATCTCTTATGCTAATACAAAAATTCCTCTCCTAGATATGCGTCACTCTCTCTCCCCTTTGCCGGTAACAGGTCATAACTTGTCTCTCAAACTGAGCAAGTGAGTTGTGTCTAAGTGAGGCGCTAGCCTCCTTTATTTATACAAGTCTGGCACGTGTGAAGTGTCTCTTCACTGGCAGGGCCGACTTCTTAAACTAGGTGGGTAAACCCACCTTTATTATATTTATGGGTCTCTTTATTAACTGCTAGGGACGACTTCTTATTCTGCCTATTATAATTGTCTTTTGACCAATCCGCAAAATGGGATTTGGTCCTATTACAATAACCGACATGATCAATCCACAATGGGGATTGATCCTATGAATAATCTATCAATAATAATAAGAACACTCTTTGCCATTACAATATTTCAACATTTTTAAGGTTTGTTAGGAAAGTTTAACATCAATAAAAAGAATTAATAATCCAAAACTACACATAGCCGATATATCGTCACCATGAATCATGACACGCACATCAATGTATTAACATAATAATTATAACAGCCTAACATTAATGCATTCTACCATTAATAACGATGCAATATAGTACAAATCCTAAACCTTCGATGCATATCACAAGGGCCATCAATCCATCAATTCTAATTCACAATTGAACATGGCGCACGGGTAACCATCATTGTTATCAATCATACATCAACATTAAGGATTCGTTGCCCGAGAGAGTAATAATTCCTTAACAATCTCAATTCAACTTAAGCAATGGTACGAGGTTAAACATCAATTGAATTCATTGTACGAGTAAATCAATCACATAAGTTCAAAACCATTATCATTCATTCTTAGGTGCAAGGAAGAAAGGCGAAGCAGTCATACGCCATTAATTTAAGGTGCACACGTAAAAGTTTTTTTTTCCAATCCAGTCATACATCATTATAAAAATCTGGGCACACGTGAGCTAAGCTAACAACTTAATTGTTCATCATTCATATAATAACACAAGATAAGACGCAGTGTAATCAACTAAGTCTTATCTTCAAGGCGCAACCATTTAATTGCTAGTGTTCCCACGTCAATGCCATTACGGCGCGCAAGAAGAGACTACTCCCACGACCATCCATCAACATAAATGATTAATGCACGCGTGAATTATCTTCTAAAACAAAATTCATCAACAATAATAATCACTGCACGCGCGAGCATTACTCAATTAATCTATCACTTACCCCACACGAATTAAGACACAAGAGTTATCGAGTTTAATACGCAAGGCGAAGGAGAATACAATCAATAAAACCCATCATATATCAATGTTAAAATTCAAGGCGCATGACTAAGCAGAGTCACAACCAAACATCTATAAATGTTAAATAGCTTCAAGATCCCAAGGGTGTGTTTTCCACTAGCAAGTTTCAATGGGCGATATCATTATCATTCATTTTTGCGGGCCAATGATATTATGTCCATTCTAGCATCTGATGGTGGAAGTAAGGGTTAGGAGCAAGTGCATTATAATAATAATAATAATAATAATCTATTTTTAAGGTCACGGCCAAGCCAGCACACCAAATTGGTGTATGAGACCCCCTTGTTTGTGGGACAAGGGAACCCCCCTCCGCCCAGCGATTTGACTGGTAAAGTCTACGAAGGTATACATACCCTACCCCCTCTGGATTTTCAAAGAAAAAGAATTATTCCTAAACCGAGCACACTTTTCATTAGATTGAAATAAAATTGAAATCTGAATTAACATTGCAACTGAAATATGCTCTACGTTATAATTACGTAGCGGGTGCGAGTTTTTGTGCGAGTGGAGAGGAGAGGGTAAGATCCAGTCTGCATGGGATGATTTGAGGGACAACAGGCATGGAAACGCAGCGGTTATTGTATTACGAAAGTTGAGGGAGAAGTACAAATTTCTAGGCGGATTTTAACAGTGGGCAAGCTAGCCAGAGACACCCCATTTGTTGGGTGTAGAAGGCGATCTGTAGAGGAAAGAACAACTAGAGTGCTGGAAGGATCACACCAACGCAGAGTACTGAGATGCAAGGGTTTTGGTCATGCGTGAAAAAATGAGAAGGAAAATCCAAAACTGGGGAAATGGTGACAAAAAAGAAGGGCAGAGTTCTGGAGACCCCAAATTCACTGAGGTTTGAATAAACCATTTATAGAGCTTGATTACTGCCCCTAAAAAGTGAAATTGCAGTCAAGGTGTACAAGAGGAGTGGCGGAGGGTGGAGGCATTCGCAGGTAAAGGTGGAACTTCCATAAATGTTGAGGTTAAACAATCAATGGAGAAAATAAAATCACTCGACTCCCATTGCTCAATGCGTAGAATAGATTAAGCGTAGAATAAAACAGAATTTTAAACACTGAAATTCACATCTTCTTGACGAGATTAAGGGTAGAATAAAACATAATTTTAAACACTGAAATTCACATCTTCTTGACAAGATTAAGCGTGAATAAAACAGAATTTTAAACTCTGAAATTCACATCTTCTTGGAGAGATTAAACGCAGAAATAAATAAACAGAATTCAACACAAATATAGGTACCATATCCGAAGGCGCAAAAACCGAAGTGGTTGTCCTGCGCTTGTGCTCCGTCTAGCTCCTACTTGCTAACCGTTGATACCTCACCAGTGCCTCCCAACCAATGCTAGGGGTATTCTTCTTTCTCCTGAGCCCCTTGAGCCGTAAAGGGGCCACACAGACGAACCAGAGAAGTCTAGCTCCCATCTCGCCTCGTAAGGTCGAGCTACCACTCTCTAACCAAGTTGGACATCCCAACTCCCACAAGAAAAATCCATGGTTCTGGGATAGCTATGGTTTATGTATGAATCCATGGTCTCCTTCTTTTGATCCTTCGAAATATTTTATATCTTGAGCTCTTGGTTGGGTTAGGCTCCCAAACCTGTCCTTGCATCTTTGGGGCTTATCCTCTCTTTGTTCCATCTATAATGCTTTAGGAAGGTTCCATTTCAGATGCCCTGAAACAGAAAATTACAGCATCTGCACATTTACTCGGATCTGTGTTGAAGTGGATTTCAACAAAGGGTTTCCAGTCGAAATCATCTTGATGGGGGATAACTATTCGTGGACTCAAAAGTTGGATTATGAAAAAATTGCTTTACTATGTCGAGCATGTTTTTCCACGAGACCCTTGGTAGCCCAGTGTCCCAGGAGTCCTAAGAAATCTCAAAAACATCAAAAATCAGCTTGGTGGGTTGGATCCTACATTGATCATAAACTTATTTCCAAGGATGTTTCTTCAAAGGATGCCCCTCCCATGGAGGAGTCCAAAGAGGCTCCTTTGAGAGATAGTTTCTCTCCATCCATTGTGAACTCACTAGTTCTAACCATAACATGGGATGATTCAGAATCTAAAATAGAGGATCTCAATGTCCCAATAGAGATTATCGGTCTTTCTGAAATGCAGCAAGAAGCAACTCAAGGGCTCGTGAAAAAAGAGGATATGGTTTCTCCAGACTCGGGTAATGATAGGCAAGTTCACCCCAACTTCACTCCTCTGGAAAGTTGGGAATATGAGGCTATCAAAGCCAAGGCATCAGATATGGGAACTCAGCCCCAGCAATCCCCCCATTCATCGACACGATGGGAAGATCAAGCTAAGGTAGTTGAGATTTCAAACCACAAAAAGCAAGAAGTTTCATATCAAGACAATCCATGAATCATAGCCATCTCAAATGCCTCAACATTTGTAAATGAAGATTGGATGGAAGTCGGAAAGAAGAAAAAAAAACATGTAACCTCAAAGCCAATGGTCACACAAAGTCAAGCCTGCAAGTCAATTAAAAAGGTGAGCTCTTCCCCAACAGGATAATTTAGATGCAGTGTCTCTTCACTCTTATCCTCAGAGTCTTTTTTCAAGTGTATTCAGTAAGGTTGCTCTATGTGAAGTTGTCATCTAAGTATTTGAATCAGTCATTTGTAGCTTGTAAGAGTGACTCAATTGAGGCCTCGGCTTGGCCCGAATTTTGAAAGCCTTTGTAACCTTTTAGCAGTTTCGGTTGCACCATTTTTTATAATTCCCAGTTTTTGTTAAAAAAAAAAGTTAATTTTAAAAAGTTTAAAAAAAAAAATTAAGCAATGATTTAGGAGTCAATTTTGAGGTTTTTATCGACGATGGTAGTTGTTTTCGAGGCCATGGTTTAAATTAAGTTATAATTTTAACTCCAAAAAAAACTTGGTGCTACTGGTAGCATCGCTTTTCGATTCAAGGGTCCATTTTAAAGTTTTTGTCCACAATGACATAAGTTGTCAACGCATCGGGTCTTAATGGGTATGAATTTTAACCACTGCAAAAAAAAGGTGTTATGTCCACAATGACATAAGTTGTCACTTGCTTGGAGTCTCCAAGCCATATGGCTTAGAAAAATGGTCGAAGTCGCCCTGTTGTGGAGTCATATTTTCCATGTTGTGGAGTCGTCTTCCTCTTCGTCTATAGATTCATCATCTTCCTGAATTCTGACATCTTCCTCTTCACATGTAGATTCATCATCTTCATGAATTTTGACATCTTCCTTCTTTCCTGTAGATTCATCATGATCTTGTACTTTTGCAATTCCTGTGAGTATGATCTCTGGGAGCTATTTATTCACCTATTCTTATTGTTGTTCTTGTTTTCTTATCCAAAATTTCTTGTATCTAATATTAGTGATTTCTTCCATGGAATACTTCATCATGCTTCTAGAATCATGAGCTATATGTCCATAATTGTGGCATTTGTAACATTCAATATCATAGGGAGCCACATAATCATCATTTCTTCCATACGCTTTGTAATCCACGACTTTATGTCCAAATTTGTTACAATTAAAGCAATAACCATAAAATAAACTTTGATACCTAGAAGTGAATGATACTCTTTGTGGTGTAGTCCTTCTGAATTCATGCCTTAGCTACTCACGATTTTCTCCTTTCTTCATCATCTGGATATTTATTAATTCTTTTGTTCTCTTGGCTTCTTCAAGTTTGGTTCTCAAGGAGATGATTTCTTCTTCAAGTCTTCTTCCATGTTGATTAAATTGTGTCTCAAGCTCATTTAAGTCCTTAGATATTTCCTTGAGATGACTTGTCAATATATTTTCTCTCTTTTCTCCTTCTTTTACCTTGGTTTTTAAATGATCAACTTCTTTAGAATTTTGAGAACTCTCCTTTAGTTTGATCAATTCTTCCTTGAGCAATTTGTTTTTCTTACTTTCTCTTTTTAGTTCACTTAAGGCTCTCATTAGTTATGTTTCAAGATCTACTTCACCTTCTTCATAATCTTTGTCATTTCCTTTCTAAATTTCCATTGCCATGAAGAGTACTCTTTTTTAATCACTGTAACTATCATCATCAGATGAGGAATTGTATTCTCTTGAGTAGAAGCTTTTCTTGAAGACTTTTCTTTTATCTCTTTTATTGTTTCCTTTTCGATATTTCTTTTCTTTCTTGGGAACTTCTTCTTCATCACTATCTACATTCTTATAATAAGGACCTTTGGAAGCAAAGTGACAAATTTTACCACAATTAAAACATTTCAAAGGAAGCATACCTTTGTACTTGTTGATTCCTCTCTTCATCTTTTTTACAAAGTTGGTCATTTATTCATATTCTTCTGAATCATCATTGCAGCTGCAGTTTGACTTTGGCTTTTGTCTATTCTTATTTGTCTTCTTGGATTCCTTGAAATGTGTTTTCTTCCTGGATGTATTATCCTACTATGTTCTCATTTCATAACTTGTAAGGATTCCATGTAACTCGTCTATTCTCAACATAGCAAGATCTGCTCTTTCTTCTAGGAATGAAATATTAGGATCAAATATCATTGGAAGAGACCTTAGTACTTTTTGAACAATTATTGGTTCTTTAATTTCTTCTCCCAATTCTTTAATAGTATTCACTATTTCATCAACTCGCTGAAATTAAGATGCAATATCTTCATCTTCCTTCATCTTTAGTTGTTCAAATTTACCTCTATAAGTTTGAATCTTGGCCCCTTTAACTTTGGCATATCCTTCGTAAATATTTTGAAGTTTGTCTCAAAGATCCTTTGTATTATTGCAATGCATAACTTTGAAAAATATTGAATCAACCAGACTACTCAAAATAGTACTTTTAGCCTTCGAATTGTTTTCACTAAGTATTCCATGTTTGTCCGTTGGAGGAGTGGAAAGTGTCGTATATTCGTCTATTATTGTTTTCCAAACATCAAACCCTTGTTCCAGCAAAAATGTTTTCATCCTTTTATTCTTGAAGGCATAATTCTTACCATCAATCATTGGTGCTCCATTCTTAGTGCAATCCATGATCTACCTTCCACTGGTTACACTGATTTTGAAGGACTTGCTTTGATACCAAATGTTGGATTAGTCACCAATACTAAGAGGGGGGGTGAATCAATATTGAGCACTTTTTACCACTTTTAAATAGAACATGTAAACATTAACTTATCAACAATTACATCCACTTATGATTGCATTTCACATGTCATGAACATATAACCATCAACAATGCATCACATCATACACAATACATAAGATATTTTTATGTGGAAACCCAAATGGGAGAAAATCACATAATTATTTCTTATATATCAGAAGATTACATTTATAGGAAGAACCAACTTCCAATATTCTCTAGCACCAACTGGAAGGAGGCTTCAACCCCCTATTTACAGGCTCCAACCTGAAGGAAGCTATAACTCCATAGACTCTCTAGTTCCAATTGGAAGGAGGCTCCAACCCCCTGATTTATAGCCTCCAACTTGAAGGAAGCTCCAACTCCCTATATTCTCTAGCTCCAACTGAAAGGAGGGTCCAACCCCCTAGTTTACAAGCACCAACCTAAAGGAGACTTTGATCTCATGCCTTTCACCACCCTGCCACACTAAAATATAAATGGAGACTCAACCTATCACTGATAATTAACATGTCATTGTCATTGTCATTGATATTGATACATCACCATCATCAACCTGTCACTGCTACTGATACTGATACATGATCAACTAAACCAGATCCACTCGCATAGATCGTATGCCAATATCACCAAAAACATCTCTCAAACATATGCTCAACATCACCAAGATATGCATCAAATCATGTGCCAAGATATATGAGCCATAACATCCATAGACCATGTACCAAAGATATTCCTCAAACATGTGCCATAACATCCATAAACCATGTACCAAGGATATGCCAAAATATGTCTCAAGCATGTACTATAACATCCGTAATATGTATCAAATCATATGCCCAAACTCTCCAAGATATGCCTCAAATCATGTGCCAAAACATACCTCAAATATGCAAACTTGTAAGATTCACCATGAGCTCAATTTTCCATTTATGATTCTGAAAATTCTATTTGAGGTACTTATGTATGTATTGTCAAACCTCTGAAAATTTCACAGTCTGCAAAGTCCCAAAAAATAACTTATAGTAAAAATTCCAAGATGAATTGTTTGAAACCTATTTCAGGACCATTTAGGAACTCTGGCTTCCATAGAGCATATCTCCAAAATTATTGCAACCCAATGTCTTCCTTAATTTTGTCTTATTCTGGAGAGAAAACTTGTACAGCATACCATGTGCTCAGTATTTGATATTTGATTCTAAAACTCATGCACAAGATACTGCAGACTTTCCTCTTTCCATTACAATTGGTCTCACATAATTTGGATCCTCTATGAAGAAGTTATGATTGTTTTACCTAGATCACATGTTTGAGACTTAGAACACATCATCACAAGATTTCATCCTCCTTTGGAATTTATCCCTTCTTCACTTCATATTCCATCTAAAATTCACCTCAGATATCCTTGGTTACCTCATATAAAAATCACTTGATTTGATGTGAAAAATGAACTCATGGGTGCCTTATTTATACTAGATCTGGCACCCTCTTTTTAGGGTCGACTTGACCCAGATAAAATTTAATTTAAGTTTTAATGATTATTCCATTAGGGAGACTTTACCAAAAATATCCTTAATATTTGTTTTAATATTCATTGCAATGGGGCCAACTTGTAACTTCTTGCTTGCAAAAGTTTTTAGAGGTTAACTTTTAACTTTTTGTCCTTAGATATGGGGCTTCTTCATTTGCTTTTGAGGCTTCATCTTTAAGAGGGAATAAATTCTCAACCATGAGGAACCACGTGGTTTACCACCTACCATTGGAAATGGCATGATGAGGACTATCCATATATGAGGATTTTGCATGCAATTATAATGTCCTTCATCCTTGTTTTCCTCAAACAACTTTGGGCTTCATGACCACACCTCTGGGACTTCTTGTGGGATTCTTCAAATCATCTTCCCGTGAGGGCCATGCTTAAAGATACACCATAAGGGGACCACTCTGGATACTCCTTCAAATAAACCCATCACTTATTCCTTCAAATAAACCCATCACTTATAGGGGATTCTTGTACTTGCTCCGAGGCTTCTTCTAGGGATGACATCAATGACAACCACCTTTCCAACAAATGGTATTTCCCTGTTTAATTGATTTTTTTACTGCAACCTCTTTGTCGACACTGAATAGAACGAAGGGATCATGTCCCTAGTGTTGTTTATGGGTTGAAAAGGAAGGTATCCAAATAATCCTACAAGTAATTAGGAAGGGATTGGATTATGTGTTAAGGTGATGGCTATACCTTCCAACTCACCATGGTGGAATACATGACATGGATATGTGGTATTCCTTAGCTAATGCATGGTTGCATTGTATAGATATGGCCATGGGTATCAGCGCATCAATTTCTTGATTATGCTTGATTGCATTATGAAAAACTTGGTATGATAGATAATGTGTGTGCAAGGAATGATAGTTTCATTCAATTTAATGTGAATAATGGTTTGAAGTGATTGAATTTTTAGAGTAATACAATTATGAAATCACTTCATGGGATGATTGAAAATGTCACAATGAGATGATAATGTGCATGAATACTGACAATTGGCTTGGCTGAATGAGGAGAAAATTGTAGGGAAAATGGTATTGGATATGGAAATGAGCTGATATCATAAGGAAGACCGATGCCTGCTGCTACAAGAGCCAAAAAATTGTGAGAAGGAATCCCATGCTTGGGAAATTGGATTTCATATATGAAATAGATTTGAAAATTGTCATGATGATATCTCATGATAGCTATATATTTGTAATACAAATGAGATGATGTTAATTGGAATTGAAAGATTAGGAAGAATAATATCATTAGGACATTGGAACCCTATGATTTCCATAGGTTACAAATTTCCAGTGAAATTTTGGTAGTGAGTTGGTGCTCCCCTTATGCAAAAACACCTTGGAAAATGATGGATTCTTCGAGGGATTATGTAGTAGTGAAGGGGATTCCTAAGCTTGGAGGGTGAGGATGGAAAGGGAGAGGGAACTCAAGAATTCATTTGGTGTGGTGGTTGGAATCATGAGGATTTGTTAGGAAGAACAATGAGCTAAATTATATCCATGGTTGCTCGTGGAATAGAGCAACATCCATATAAATAAGTGATCATATTTACGGTGTTACTTATGTTGAAAGATGGGTTAATTGTTGTTTAGCGCATTCTAATTTTTTTCTTATTCATTGTTTCTTGTTGGGCCTGAATGGAATTTTTGAATCTGTATTTTTATGTGGTTGAATGCTTTTGTGTGTCCATTTAGTCATATATACGTATGTTTAAGTTGATTGCATTTTGTTTTAATTTTTATGGGGCATGATATTGTATGTCATGTTGTGTATTTTATTTCCACAAGAGTTGTGTTAAGATGTTGTGCAGGAGGCACAATTGCAACTATTTGAAAGTTGGATATTCCATTATCATAGCTAGAGTTCCTGGAGCCACAACTTAGAGACTTCATGTCTGACCTTGTACTGGAACATTTTAAGGGAAGTGGTATAGCCCGAGGGACTATGGTGCAGAGAAGGGGGCACACTTCCTTGGGTTGTGTAGGTTTAGGGGAACAATATTTTGTTAGTTGGAAGTGTTGTGGAAATCGACAAAGTATGAAATATATTGTAGCTAGAGCCAAAGGAAAGCTGTACAGACCGTGAAGAATGAGATACCATTTGTTGGAATTGTTGCCAAAATGATTAACTATGAAATCATTTTGAATGTTTTTGGCCATTGTGCATATGTATCTATAGTTTTTGGGCCGGAATGCCTATGTATTTATGTTGGGTTGAGATTCCTGCGTGATATTGGGTCAGAGAGCCTATATATCGATTAAAGACCAGAGAGCCCAGTTTTGTAAAATGTATGAAGACATGTAGGGTGTTGTGCATTGAGGACAATGCAAAAATAAGGGGGAGGGGAATATAACATCCCCATTTTTAAACCCCGAAAATTATAATGTAATAGTATAAATTTCATTTTCGCTAGTGAGGCGATATGTTTAGGACAAAGAGACCATATTGATTAATATGGTCAAGGCCCAAACGTATTATGAAAATTGAGATGATAATTGTTGGCTACGATATGAGAGGGATGATAACAATGGGGGGATATGATTTTGCAAGAGAGATGGGTCCAAGGGGGAATTGTGCATGGGTATTAATCCACACCCACATTTATGGCATTATTATCATAGTGTATAAACCTTATATTTGTTATTGAGTGTTCCCAAAGTCAATCATTAAACTCATGTAAGATGGTGGGTGTGAGGAGTCACATCCCAGATTTATTGGGAGCATGAGGCTAAAGTACAATCATCTTTGGGAAGAGTGATATTCAAGAAAGTAAGGGAGAAGAAAGGAAATTGATATGGAGAAGGGAGATAGTTTTTACATGCAATTTTTTGGGGTAGAAAGAGAGGAGAGGAGTGATAAGAAGAGAACCAACGATGTTTTTCTTGAAGGAAGCCACTATTTTGTTGTGTTTTATTTTGAGAAAGAGGCATGTGTGACTGAAAAATGGGCTATAGTCATGTAGTTCATTTTGTTTTCAAGGAAATGGCTCAAGAGCCTTATGGAGTCTATTGTGAGCAATCTTGAAGCAATTGAGAGTTCTTGGAGTCCCTAGCTGAGATATTCCTGGACAACCAAGTGTACTAGAAGCCCTAATAATGAATGGTATAGCTCGAGGGAATATGAGTAATGAAGGGGGTAAATTCCTTTGGTTTTGTAGGTTGTGGGGAAGAGAGCTAGAGGATTGGAACTATTGTGGAAGTAGACCCTGGGTTTTGGGTCTTTTGTGTGTGGAGAGTGGATAGCCAAGAGGGACAGATCTCCTTGTGGACTCATAGTCTCAACTTAGAGGTGGTCTGCTATTGAGAGAAAATGAAAAGCAATGCCTATGGTTGGGAGGTTCATCCTTTGTATGCATCCAGTTGGTTAATTATTAACAGACAAGTGTTTTGTTGTTTTTATTTTTTTTATTTTGTAATGAAAATCGTTTATATGAATGATGGGTAATTTTTTGTTGCTTAAAAATTTGCATTCATGGTTTCCATTATGATGTACTTGCATTTAAAACTATGGTATCATAAATGGTTAAATTTGTGTGGGATCTGTAGCTGGTAAGCTACAATAAATTATTCAACAGGAAATATTAATTCTAATGTGTATTACACTCGTAATGGGTCTCAATTAAACTGGGGTACGTTACAGGTCGAGGATTCAAATTTGAGAGATTGGTTACCATATGTGAATCTCTCTCTAAAATGTTCATCAAAGGCACCTAGGGAGAGAGAAATAATTCCTTACAGTTTCACTGACAGGAATGGTGTTTTTCAGAAGATAATCCAATGGTCGGATGGACATGTGGAGACATTTATGGTTTCTCTACTAGTTCTCATTCTTGTAGCAATGTGAACCTGAGATTTCAAATGATCGAAGTTACAGGGCCAGTAATTCGGTCTCTAATTACTTGGGATATTCATTCCATGGGGAGGTGGGATAGAATCATTCAAAGATAGATCCCTTGAATAGCTTCCGCATTGATCTTAGAGTATATGTAGAGAATCTCTTCCAATATATTGATAGAAATCATACATATTTTCTCACTGAGTAGACAAACAACATGAATTTGTTAGATCTGGAAAAAGAGCTTAGAATAAAGGATAAATCTCACTTCACACTCTCATTTCCATTCATTTACTAGTCCACACCCCTCAAGAAAACTAGTCTAGTGACAACACACATATTACAAGTATATATATCACAACCAGAGGAGTTTACCACTGACAGGTCAACGTTGGAATCTGAAACCATATCTAGTTTCACACTATCACGTTGATGTAAGAAACGCCCATGAAAAATAAATGTGCACAAGAATATCCATGTGGTTGAAAGTTAGGCTTCTTGAAGTTGATTCCCTTGCCACCCATGTTGCCTAGTTTTTAACCATGGAGTTATCTAAAAAATTACTAGGCTCTAGGAATACCACTAATAGGAATGGTATTGAATAATTCCACATATTGATTTTTTATTGATGTGAGTCATACATAAATACATTGAGATGAATCTTGGTTTCATCTTCCAATATATGACTCTTCACATTCACCTATGACTCTTCATGTTTTTTCTAAATTAATATTTACAACTTTTTATAATATACCATAATCCCAAGGATTAGGTATCTAATGTGTTGGATTGTAGCATTCCTCAATGGTTAAGTCACATTGCGATATTCATGTTTTCTAACTTATTTTGAATTGCTACACTCCTCAATGGTTATGGTTGCATTATTTTCACGTTCATCAAGGGTTATGTCACATTGTGACATTAAGAGGTTGACTTCATTATTATGTCATATTTTTACACTCATACATTTATAATATGGTTATATCTATTGAAATGTTCGTCTTGGTTGACTTATGTCCATTTCCTATGTTCCTTAATGTTTTTCATAGTGCAACATTCATCAAGTATTATGTCACATTACGACATTCCTAAAGGGTTATGTTGGATTGTGAAATTCCTAAATGGTTATGTCATATTGTGACATTCATATTTGATGAATTATCTCAAATTGCTACATTCCTAAATGGTTATGTTCATTGTGATATGTCAAATTGCGACACTAAGAGGTTTATAATATAGTTATATCTATTGTGGTATTTATCTTTTTTCAATTATCTCAACTTGTTATGTTCCTCAATGGTTTTGTCACATTCCAATATTTAGATCAAGGGTTATGTCACATTGCAACATTCCTCGATGGTTATTTCACATTGTGATATTCATGTTGGTTGACTTATGTCAAATTGTTACAGTCCTCAATGGTTGTGATTGCATTGTGGAATTGGTAAACAATTATGTTGCATTATGACATTAAGAAGTCGATTTCAATATTATTTCAGATTCTGACATTAAGAGGTTTATAACATGGTTATATATATTATGATGTTCATCTTGGTTGACTTATGTCAAGTTTCTATGTTCCATGACGGTTTTGTCACAAATGTGATGTTAATTAAGGATTATTTGACATTATGACATTCCTCAAGAGTTATATTGGATTGTGACATTCCATTCCTTAATGACTATGTGGCATTGTTATGCTCCTCGATGGTTATGTTTCATTGAAACATTCTTCAAGTATTATGTCGCATTGAGTTTGATTTACTTTAGTTGGTCATGGTTGACTATGGTTGATCATATTTTAGAGTGGTTGAATATGGTTAACTATGTTTGATTATGGTTGACTATGGTTGGCCATGATGTCCATGGTTTATTGAAAATGACCACGTTGAGTATCGTATAACACAGTTGACTTTGGTTGAGTATGGTTGGCCATGGTTGACTATGGACGGTGATGGTTAATTATTGTTAACTATCCATGTATACATGGTTTCATAATTTTACCATGTTTGACAATGGATTGACCATATTTGACCATGGTTGACCATGTTTAAATATTCAATCACATTGCAACATGAAAAGGTTAACTCAGTATTATGTGACATGTATCATTATGGTTGACTTTGATATTTTATCAAATTATAACACTGGGAGGTTTACAATATGGTTATACATATTGTGATTTTCATCTTGGCTGACTTTTGTTGAACTATTGTGCTCCTCAATGGTTATGTTGCATTGTGACGTTCATTAATGGTTATGTCACATTGCAATGTTCCTCAATGGTTATGTGACATTGTGACATTCATCTTAATTTGATTATGTCAAATTGTGACACTACGATATTTTTATATGGTTATATCTATTGTGATATTCATCTTGGTTGACTTATTTCGACTTGGTATGTTCCTCAATGGTTATGTCGCATTCTAATGTTTATCAAGGTTATGTCAGATTATGATGCTCCTAGAGGGTTGTATTGGATTACAATGTTCCTCATTAGTTATGTTATATTGTGATATTCATGTTGGCTGAGTTATGTTGAATTGCTACATTCCTCAATGGTTATGGTTGCATTATGGTGTTCATCAAGGGTTATGTTGCATTGAGGCATTAAGAGGTTGAATTCAATATTATGTCACATTGAAACACTAAGAAGTTTATAATATGGTTATATCTATTGTGATTTTCATGTTGGTTGACTTATGTTAACTTGTTATGTTCCTCGGTAATTTTGTTATCATGCTACATTCATCAAAGATTATGTCGCATCACAACAAATAAAATTATGATATTGATTTTGACATAAAATGAATGCAAACAGTTTGAAATATGTTAATATTGTGATTATATATTAATCACACTTTTCTAACTTATGTATTGATCATATTATAGATATTAGAGAAATTCTAAATACACCAAATTAATTAAAATATTATTTTTTTATATTAAAAAATATAATTCAATTATACACAAACTTTAATAAATTTAGCAAACTTAAATGTTTGATATGATATTTTCTTTTAGGAATATGATTCATAACAAATATATTTTTGTCATTGATTTTCATTGTGTATTAGTGTTGGATTACTGAGAGGGGGGGTGAATCAGTAATAGAGAAATTTAATATTTTTTAACCATATAATCCAAGTGTTATATCAATGAAGCATTATCATTCAATAACTGCAAAGTAAATAAGCAATGAACAAACATACACATACACAGTACACTAGTGTTTTACGTGGAAACCCAAATCGGGAGAAAACCACAGAATGTTTTTTCTTATATGTCTTGAAGAATTACATTCATTGGAAGCACCAACTTCCTTTGTTTTCCAGTTGCAACTGGAAGGAGGCTCCAACCCCCTCGTTTCTCAGGCTACAACCTGAGGGAAGCTCCAACTCCCCAATTCTCTGGCTACAACCAGGACGAGACTACAACCCCCTATGTTCTCCAGCTACAACCAGAAGGTGGCTACAACCACATGTCCTTGCCCCATCCTGCTACCCTGAAGTAGAAGTAGAATGATGGAACCATTGTCAATCTGTCACTATGATATATACCGTTGTAAACCTATACCAATAAATCTAAACCATGCATCAATCATGCATCAACCTGTACCTCAACCTGTAATCAACCTATACCATAAACAAGTGCATCAACCATGCACGAACCTGTACCAAATAACCAGTAATCAACCTGTACCATAAACAAGTGTTGCTTTGACTTTTGTATCTCCTTCATAAATATTTTGAAGCTTGTCCCAAATCTCTTTAGGGAATTTACAGTGTGCAAATTTGGTGAATACCGTATCACTGAGACCATTCAAAAGTGCACTTGTGTCTTTGGAATTATTCTCACCAAGTTTTATTGTTTTGTCATTTGTTGGTGGAACTGTTGGTGTTGTGTATCCATCTACAATTGATTGCCAAACTTGAAATCCCTGTGCATGTATATATGTCCTCATCCTTATTCTCCAAAAAGTATACTTTTGTCCATCAAACTATGGTATGCCATTTTTATATGAGTTGGTACTCTCCATGATCTACCTTTTAGTGGTTAAATTGATTTCTAAAGGAACCTGCTCTGATACCAATTGTTGGAATACTGGGAGGGGGGGTGAATCAATAATAGAGAAATTTAATCATTTTTTACCATATAATACAAGTGTTATATCAATGAAACATTATCATCCAATAACTGCAGAGTAAATAAGAAATGAACAAATGAAAAAATATACACATACATAGTACACCAGTGTTTTACATGGAAACACAAATCGGGAGAAAACCACGGAATGTTTTTTCTTATATGTATTGAAGAATTACATTCATTGGAAGCACCAACTTTCTTTGTTTTCTAGCTGCAACTAGAAGGAGGCTCCAACCCCCTCATTTCTTAGGATACAACCTAAGGGAAGCTCCAAATCCCCAATTATTTGGCTACAACCATAAGGAGGCTACAACCCCATATGTTCTCTGGCTATAACGGAAGGTGGCTACAACCACCTGTCTGTGCCCCATCCTGCCACCTTGAAGTAGAAGTAGAATGATGGAACCATTGTAAACATGTCACTATGATATATACCACTATAAACCTGTACCAATAAATCTAAACCATGCATCAACCTGTACCTCAACCTGTAATCAACATGTACCATAAACAAGTGCATCAACCATGCACCAACTTATACCAAATAACCTATAATCAACATGTACCATAAATAAGTGAATCCAACCATGTACCAAATATGTATCAATCATGTGTCAACTACTCATCAACTATGACTCATCAATATGTACCAACATCATCAACTATACACCTCATGTATGTGCCCCATATAGTTCTCTGGTTATAACGGAAGGTGGCTATTAACCAATTGCCCACAGGCTCCATCCCTCGGCCACCTTGAAGTAGAAGTAGAATGATGGAACCATTGTAAACATGTCACTATGATATATACCACTACAAACCTCTAATTAATAAATCTAAAGTCCATACCAACTCAGACTCTCAACCTCAGAATCAACATGTACCATAAACAAGTGCATCAACCATGCACCAACTTCTATACCAAATAACCTATAATCAACATGTACCATAAATAAGTGAATCCAACCATGTACCAAATATGAATAATCATGTGTCAACTACTATCAACTATGACTCATCATCATGTACCAACATCATCAACTATACACCTCATGTATGTGCCAACTCATCAACTACTTGTCTCAACCATGTACTCAACATGTACCTCAACCAAAAGCCCTCATAAATTTCATCATCCAAATATGATTTGTAGCTCTGTAATAGACCTGGTGTATATGATCACATTCCTACAAACCTTCCTTATCTTAAACAACAAGAGACTAGCATTTTCATCAAACTTTTCTTTAGTCTCACATGCCTAGTTTTGGATTAGTCAACAACCCTAACTTGAAGTAATCATAACGTTGTACCTGTAATGTATAAATATCTGAAACTAATATGCAATGTTCTTCAGTGTGTTTTATGCAATTCCTCCAGGTGTCACTACTTGGAACATCTCGGAAAAGGATTTATAGAAAAAATGGCATACCTCGCTGAAATTTGGTTTATTCTAGAGAGAGACCTTGTAGAGCATTCCCTGCATGGAATATTTGTTGGATGGATCTGAAACTATTACATAGAATACTAAATACTTTACCCTAACCAACACATTTTTTTTCACTGAATTTGGATCTGTTATGAAGAATTTATGACGTTTTTACCCGAAACACATGTTTTTGACTAGTTTCAGGACTAGCCACAAACCCTATTTTCCACGAAGTGTAACTCCAAAAATACAATGACCCACAAGATGAATTTTTTACCATAGATAATTGTATATGTTTTCTCAATGGAATAGAAATTTCACAGTCTGAAT
The DNA here is from genome assembly GCA_010110895.2 of Picea sitchensis. Lineage (NCBI taxonomy): Eukaryota > Viridiplantae > Streptophyta > Pinopsida > Pinales > Pinaceae > Picea > Picea sitchensis. Next base: position 18,598 of record SNQJ01S0001798.1, read on the forward strand.
CATTATATAAAAAAATTTATAGCGAAAATGGTGAGATGACATGTAAATAACATACCTTAGAAAGCACCATCAAAAGAATTTATCCTTCCTTGCATGTCGGCCTTCTTTTCTTAACCTTCCATCATAATTTTGGCTTAGATATACTTGGTTACCTCATAAACCTATATATATTCAATATTCTCAAGTGTGATTAAAATGAGAGAGCCTTGCCTCTTATTTATAATCTCCAAGTAGCTTCCTTACAAACATCTTCTAAGTCACTTGGCCCCACTTTCCTTATTTTAGGGTTAACCCACTTCTAATTTCTCCATTAAATTTATTATTGAAATAATTTATTTTGTATTCACTTTGAATTATAATACACTCATTAATTAACTTTATTATTTACCTTTTAAAATCTCTTAAACCACTTTCACTACTTTGACCTTTTGGGGCTTCTAGATGACATATGAGGGTCCTCCAACTTCGTAAGGCCATAACTCTCAAACCGTGAGGAGTTATGTGACATTCCACATAC
>SNQJ01S0001798.1:26264-45255 GCA_010110895.2 Picea sitchensis
CCACATACCACCAGAAATGGAATGACATGTACTATCCATATAGAATAGTATTATCTGAAAATATATCATAACTCATACCGTTATCCATCAAACAAACTTGGGTCCATTACCTAGACCTGGGGTCTCCAACTTCACATGGCCATAACTCTCTAACCATGAGGAGTTATGTAACGTTACACATACCACCGAAAATGGAATGACAAGCACTATCCATCTAGGATAGTTTACCTAAAAAATTCATTGTCCTTCATCTCATTATTCCACAATTAAGCATGGGTTATCTTACTCCACAAAGTGTCTTCCCGTGAGAGATTTCACCATAAGGGGACCACTTTGGAGTTCATCCATATTTACTTCTTATCAACCATGACAAGACAATAATGAGTCATCTTTATGTCAAACAATCTTGGGTCCATTACCCAAACCTTTGTGTTGCGGGGCTTTCTTCAAGGGTTGATATCAATGACAACCAACCTTAATCAACAATTAGAATAATTACTAAATACATTTTTTTATTATGATTATATTTAGTTGAAAACTAAAATAACATTTAAAAAACCTCTAATTATATATATATATATATATAGTAAAAACACTATTTATATTTATATTTAATTGAAAACTAAAATAACATTTAGAAATTTTCTAATTTTACATATTTAGAAAATTGACATATATACATTTTTTTTAATTATTTCTTAAAATATTTTATTTACTTATTTATTCAACATACCTTATATTTTTTCTAAAATATAGTTTTTAATTTTTTTTTTAAATATTTTATTTGATGATGATGATGATGATGATGAATGTCCACTAAGAACGAATTGGTCTATCGGACCTTAAGAGGGTAAGTGATTACTTGTGATTCTTTACAATTTTGTTTCTGCTCGAAAAGCATTAATTGAAGCTTTCCAAGATCACCATACTTTTGTTGAGTTGAGAGGTTAGGAAGGTTGGTAGTGTGAAAATATTTTGAAAATGAGATCTAATATGGGCATAGGCTGGACAATCTAAGAGAAAGTGATTTTCATCTTCAACCTTCTTAGTGTCACAAAGGTGACACACTCTTTCATCCCATGGAGTTTTAGGAATTGACCAATGCCCAGTTTCACTATGGAGCTCGTGAGAATTTGTTCTTATCTTAGCATTGCTTATTTTTTTCTTTACACTTGGAAAAACAGACAGATAATTTTGATCTTCTAGATTAGGGTTGATTACATCCTTATAATACATTAATTTTGTTTTCCTCTAACTCTTTATCACACCACATTTTCTCCTTAAATTTTGATTTGACGTTTTTTTTAATAGTATCTTTATTCTACAAAATGGTGTCTTCCATGATTCCCCAATAGTTTAGCCAAGACCAGACATCTTTATATCATCCTTACTTGAGTCGATGGTGTTTATGACTCGATTTTAAATCGATTTTAGAAAGCCTCTTGTCTTCCATGTTGTTTAACTTGTTCTTATACATTAGGTATCTAGTCATATCCATGCTCTCAATGGGGGAGAGGCTTGTTTCTAAGAGGAGGATGGGATAGGTCGTATTTCCTTTAATTTTTAGATTATAGGTTATAAAATTCTTTTGCATTTGCTTTATATTTCTCCAAGATTCACGAGAGATACTACATGTTATGTACCTGAATATATCTGAAGATAAATCTCAAAATGAACCCACAATATTAACAAGAATAATTCAAACCATTCACCAAATACTGAACACAAGAAATAGTCAAAACCCTTGAGGTAGGGTAACACCATATATTAATCCTTAAGGAAGGATAACACTCCTCAAGCAATGCTTGATACATTCACAATATTCTTCACTATGTTTCATTACATTGCTTGCTCTTCTTTATATAGCTCTCTCTATCTCCTAGGAACCTTCTAGAGAGACTTCTCACATTTATTACATCTAACTACCATAGTGGGTCTTTATTAATATAGTGGACCTAGTCCACCTTACATTTACTAACCACATTCTCATATATTAAATTACTTTCACTAATAATACATAACCACATTACCATTGGGTACCTCCCTAGGTACCCCATATTACCTCCCTAGGTATACTAAATTGCATCCCCCTTCACATGTTTCATCCTCAAAACACGAGAAGAAACCATACAGTATGACCGGCTAAGCAATGTATCCAACTGGTACCAAGTATGACCACCCATCCATCCCAATGGAAGTCGAAGATGATGTCCATTTGTTTCCTTGCTACTCTAATCTTTCTCTACACCCAGTTGGGGTTTCCACGGGATTGTTTTTGTAGCTTAATCTCTTCCTATAGTGTCGGTAGTCCTCCATGCACCTCTTGATCGGTTTCCTATCTGGTTCCCTGCTAGTGCATAAATGTGGTGAATCTCACACCCTTTCCTTGATGACTGTTGTTTCTCTATATGATGTGGATGACAATATACAACAACTTTAGGAATTTGTTCATTTTTCTTTAAATCTGCAACACATTGTGCCTTTGAGTCAATAACCTCCTTAGCTTCCTGATTGTGTGCTTCATGTGGTTTTGCTTCATCTCCTTCTGTAGACTCTGCCTTCGATTCAACTTCGGACTCGAAAATAACTACTTTGTTGGCTTCTATGGGCCCATCTTTCTTATTAAGAGACACATCCTGCAATGTGATTTTCTTTTTCTTGTACCACAACTTCAAAAAATTCTTTTTCACATTAATATTAATGGCACCCACTGATTATATCTAAGGATATCCCAAAAAAGTATCCACTTCATCCATATCCATAGCATAAAACTTTGAATACAACACATATTTATCCATACTGAGCTTCAAATCTTTAAAAATTTTAACATCTTCACCCTCAACCTGTGTGCTGTGAATATTCTTTGCATGAACTTGAAATCTATTAACCAACTAAATATTGATAAAATTTTGTTGGCAACTAGGGTTAATAGAAACAATGACATTTTATTTATGAATACAACCATGAACTTGTAATATAAATTTTCCATATGAAAATAAACTCTTGGTGATGTCTTTATCCTTACTCTTTGTATGAGACCACTTGTCAAAAAGTAATTTTTAAAGTGCTTCCTCAGAAAGTGACATCCACTCAGAATGGTGAAATGATTGCCACCATATGAGAGCATCATCTTTGAAACCTCAGTCTACAAAATATTTCCATTGCTCTTTCCATAATGACTTGTGAGATTGTATAAATTATTCAATACTAGGGCCATCATATCTTCCAATAAAAATTATCATGCTTGGAATAAATCTTCAACAAAAACTAGGGTGTATAAATAACTTACTGCAGAAAATCGTGGGTTTTCTAGAAAAACCCTGAAAAACTGTTGAATTTAAAATGTTCATAACTTTACTTCCTGGATTCCGTTTCGGCTGATTGTTTTTTAGAAATTGGGTATTTTTCCCAGAGGAATTCAAATATCCAATTTGTTTTTCCCAATTCATCTCATAAAGCTTCATATATGAACCTGAACTGTGCCACCCTCTTTTTCCCTAAAGCTTCATATATGAACCTGAACTGCGCCGCCCTCTTTTTCCCTAGAAAAAATCTGGAAAAAAAAAACACATCTTATTCCCTTATTTGGCCAAGGAAAGTGCTATGATACCAATTGTTATGTACCTGAATAGATCTAAATATAAATCTCAAAATAAACCCACAATATCAACAAAAATAATCCAAACCATTTACCAAATATTGAACACAAGAAATAATCAAAACCCTTGAGGTAGGGTAACATCATATATTAATTCTTAAGGAAGGATAACACTCCTCAAGCAATGCTTGATACATTAAAAACATTCTTCACTATGTTTCATTACATTGCTTACTCTTATTTATATAGCTCTCTCTATCTCCTAAGAACCTTTTAGAGAGTCTTATCACATTTATTACATCTAACTACCATAGTGGGCCTTTATTAATATAGTGGACCTAGTCCATCTTACATTGACTGACCACATTCTCATATATTAAATGACTTCCACTAATAATACATAACCACATTCCCATTGGGTACCTCCCTATGTACCCCATATTACCTCCCTAGGTGTACTACTTCAGCATGATGGTTTTCATTTCTCCATGGGACCCTGATTCTCTAGTCTACTTTAGCACTATGGTCCACACTTATCCATGGGACCCTAGTATATGGTTGTACATAAATCATTGAGGACAACACTTTCATTAGGGGGATGGAATGTTAGGTAGCTAGATAGGTAGTGGGGGGCCCAGAGGGCTCATAGTGATAATAGTGGAGGCCATTCAATGTAAGGTGGACTAGGTCCACTATAGTATTAAATAAGGCACACTATGCTAGTTAGATATAATAAATGGGTATTTATATATAATAAATGTAAGAGGACTTACTAGAAGGTTCTGCCTCTAGAATATTTCTCCTCTAGAATGTTCTTAGGAGATGGTAGCACTATATAAAGGGGTTCAAACAATGTAATGGGATATGAAGAGAAATATTGTATTTGGAGTGGTATCTCAATAGGAGGATGCCCCCTCAAAGAGGCAAGTGAACAGGAGAGGATTCATTCCATAATAGGATCCATTGTATGGTGTTTCCCTACCTCAAGGGTTTTGGTATAATAAAGTGTGGTTTTCATATATTCTTCTTGTATATATTCCAGTGTATTTAGTATTCAGTGTTTGGTTCTTAACACTACAGCACTAGACTTCACATCCATAAATAATAATAGGTGTAACAAGAGTCTCAAAGAGGAGTTTCTTATTATCCCAACTTCAAATATCAGTTGATTTACAATTGTTTTCAAGCCCATAATAAGATTTTTGTCCCCCAATAATCATTTTCTCAATGTTATAATTCCAATTGAGTTTGTGGTGAATATCAATTCCAAGATATTTCTATGAATTCACTTCCTCCAAGTTGTTGTTGTCATATATGAAGGTATCATAAGGGATCTTATTGGATTTAATAATCATGACCTTAGTCTTATCAGTATTAACAATCATACACATATTGGAGAAAAAATCCTTGAGGATTTTTAGTTGGTTTTCAAGATCATGGGGACTCCTTGCCATAAGAATGATATCATCAGCATAAAGAAGAAGATTGATGAATATACCAGTGAGAGTAGGGCCGACACAACCTATTTTTTCCAAGCAATCTTTTAACTTGTCAATGTATATTCCAAAAAGGGTAGGGGACAAGGGACAACCTTGTTTGACTCTGATATTGCAGTTAATCTCTTTTGACCAGCCCTCGGTGTTTTTAAACTTGGCAGTAATATTCTCATACATCATTATTGCAGCAACCCTCAACTCGAGAGGCACTTTTATCTCTTCCAATAAAAATTTATTTATATACACTCTTAAATCTAATAAAAAAATTAAAAAATGAGGAACAAGAAAACAACATAAGCATGTTTAGTCCTACCTACATTTCTAAAGTAAATCAACTCATAAAACATAGCCATGGCACTTAAACAAATGTTTTTATTGTATAAATAGTTGAAGTGGAACCCAGTTACAACCGCGACAACATATCTTGTGTCATATTCCCATGTGTCTATAAATGTTGATCATTCATATTGATATAACTTGATATAACTTATTTTTTAGAAACAAGTAGAAATAAGTAGATTGTTAAAATTTTGAAATAAATTAATTATGGAGAAGAAAGAAATTGTTTATGACATTGGGAAAACCTATCATAATTTAGTTGTTAATTAGTAGTGGGAAAACAATCACTCGTTGTTATCCACAAATGTAAGTTGACTCATCATTGTTATTTAAGGAAAACCATGCCACCTAGAATAACTCGTTGGTGGTTTGTTGGTGGTCCGTAAGGAGCAATCTTTCACTCATGCCAGATGTCTTTGGGTCTTGGGTCATTAACGAGTTTCCTTACATTTTAGGAAGACGAGATCTTAACCAAGCATAAGCACTTTAGGAGAAAGAATATAAATGTGAAAAATGATTATTTCACAAAATTGATATATATTGAAAATTGTATTCTTGTAATTTTCATATTATGTATTAATTATTAATTGAATAATAATTTATAATTTTTATTTAATCAATTAATATGAAAATTAATAATTAGTATAATATAAAATATTTTATTTATTTTTAGAGAGTTAAAATATTTTTATATTAATTTTGAAATTTTTTTATTATAATTAAATTATTTGATTCTATTATATTATCTAAATTTAATAATATTTCATTAATCACTTTTTAATAATAAAATATAAATATAAATGATTTATTAATTTTAAAAAGTATACATGTATTAGCTGATTTGAGTTATATATTTAAGATAGATAAGTGTGTATCATTGTAATGCCCCTCCAAGACATTAACCCAAAAAACAAAAACATACAACTTACNCATAATGTAATCACTAATTCTTTACATTTAGTTTCATGATTTTTAAAAATTTTCAATGTAATATACTCAACAAAATCTACCAACATGTAGTTCAATCTCCTCACTACATACTTAAACATATGAATTTCCAACCCACAATGACTTGGCTTCTATTGGTCATTCGATGGCCATTTGTTGCCCTCTATGGTAGTATNTCAGCTTCACAACATACACATAAGCATAGGAATCATTAAAAATGCATGGCATAATGTAATCACTAATTCTTTACATTTAGTTTCATGATTTTTAAAAAATTTCAATGTAATATACTCAACAAAATCTACCAACATGTAGTTCAATCTCCTCACTACATACTTAAACATATGAATTTCCAACCCACAATGACTTGGCTTCTATTGGTCATTCGATGGCCATTTGTTGCCCTCTATGGTAGTATTACAATATTCTCAATAGGGCACTAACAATCCCTTAATCAAAGTAACAATATCATTTTCCATATATCAAAATTTTCTCAAATTATAAGAAATATAATAGTTAAAAAAATTCCCATTTATCTCACCATGACCCTATCTACTATACTAGTCATTCATATTGAAATACTCAATAACAACAATTATACAACATAATAAAGATTAATCAAAAAAACACTTCAGCTAAATCTTTGATGCATACAAAAGCCTCTTTCAATGCTTTTATGCATGCAACCATAAAAAATATTCTTTTATTGTCTCATATCGGATGAGGATTAACATTATTTCATTGTTCAGATTATAAGTATTATAGTTCAAAAGGCTCAAGTTTCAACAACATCAGTAATCATCTTACTAGCCAGGAATCAATATGAACTCCTTCAAATTAAAATAGAGACAATTAAATTAGTCAAAACATTCCTTAAACATATTTTAGATAATGATACTAACACTTTAACACTTTAAATCATATTCCATTATTCCCTCTTAAAGAAAAAGAAAAAAAGAAAAAAAAAATAGCCACAAAATTCCAACACATTTTCGTTGAAAAACTCAATTTTGAACCTATAGGAGGAGACCATGAGTTTCCTGAGGGAAAATGATGGTCAGATGGATGTGACCATGGATTTTGTATAGGTAACTAATGTTTGACCATGTAAATGGATTCTACAGGGCATGATCACCTCAGTATGTATGGAAAAATGATTCACAATTTTCTTTCCGGAATTTATCTTAAGCAATCATTCAATATGGGATGGATTTTATATAGGTGTTAGGCTAGTCTTGAAGCTTGTTCTAAGGGTTTTAATTAGAAAATTAAAATCTTTAAACACATGTTAATTTCATTGGAAATTTTCAAAAATTTCAAACCCAAAATACCAATTCCCAATTTTCCAAAGAAATGCAAATGCCTCTACAAATTTCAGACTAACATACCAGTTTATAGAAGGTTGTAGAAGATCCTCCCTCGATGATTCTTTAGTTCCAATCTTTATCCAAGTATTAGATCCAATTATTCTTTGGAAAATATATTGGTTGACCACCCTACTAACTCCCAAATGGGTACTCATCTTCCCCAGGGACCACCAAGCTACAATGGGTTGTATGAGAAGAGTACAAAACCTAACATTCAAATTATGTGGCTCCTCTAGAACATATGAGGTCCCCACTTCCCAAGTACATACACAATATTGAGACCAAACTCAACACCATCTCACGAAGAAATCGTTTATCATTATTATATCCATCTAGCATTAGGGTGCAAAAAGGTGAGCTCTCAAGTCGAATCCTCCTTTCTTATGTAGTCTTTGAGGCCCATGTAATTTGTTTGTCTCATGTAAAATACTAATTATTTTAATTACTAAATGCATATTATTCATCCACCCATGTGTCACTCCATTCACAAGTAATTCTTTATTTCAAATGAAAAATAGAGATCATTAATCATATCCCAACCTTTTCTCCTATTTTTACTCTTATATGTTCCCTAAATCCATTTTTATTTTCCTCATTGATTGGGTGCAAATGAAATTACTATTTTCTATTTACATAAAATTGTTTTCTTTCCATTGAACTCACCCATTTCTATATGAATTTTCATTTTAAATTACAAAATGAATTATATTTCCATTTTTACCAAACAAGTGCATAAATATATATGATCAATCAAACCACGCATGCAATTAATTCAATTTTCCATGATAAAATAAAATGCATATGCCAAAGGATACTTTTCTCCCAAATTATTCATATATTCAAGTACACACAAACTGATTCAAATCCAATACCAAGGGTGAGACCAAGTTACCTCAAAGCCCTCAAGTATTTGGAGCTAAGAGTTATGCATAACCTCTATATCTCTTTAACTCTCTTGCACCAAGAGATAGATATAAAATCCACAACTATTCAAGTATATGATACTTGTCAGGACCAGCAAAATATAAATACATAGATAAACATCACCATTTTCAACCATTCCATAATAAGAATATGATTACATAGTTTATAACAAGGAGTAGATGGAGAGTAACTTACCTGACAGTTGTAGGAATACACTTACTTGTGGCACTCCAATCCTTGATCATGCATGTTGCAACAGAGTGTGGAAGACGACTCTCCTCCCAACCAACCCCTCAGTCATCACAATTGAGAGCCCCCAAGCCCTCAATCCACTAATATGCCAAATCTTCTTAGCCTTCTCCTCAAATTTCCCAAGAAAAATGGGGTGTCTTTTCTCCTTCTTATTCATCCTTGTATGAAATATATTCATGGTAAAGAACATGATCCCTAGGATCCATTATTTAGTTCTTTATTATATTTTAGGGGTTCTCCATAAATTGTCGTTACTTATTTTACCAATATTTTATTTTATTACCCAAATATCCATAATAAATACTTATTATGACCCCTTTAGGATAATTATTATACTTCTTTGTTATCATTATTTATTTATATAAGTACTTATTATGACCCCTTTAGGATAATTATTATACTTCTTTATGATTATTATTTATTTATATAAGTACTTATTATGATCCCTTTAGGATAATTATTATATTTCTTTATTATTATTATTTATTTATATATTTAATAATAATAATAATATGAGGCATGACATACTCCCCTCTTTCAATGAAATTTTTGTCCCAAAGTTAACTTTTATTATGTTAATTATAGGTTTTTAATTAGCTCACCATATTTTCCACAACACCCTCTTCTAGACTAGTATAAATCCACCCAAGTGACCGTAGTAGGCATCAAAAGTCCACATCACAACACTGGGGAACTGCAAGTACTCTCTAGTTTTTCTTCCCAACTTTCGGAACCAAGCTTAAAGCCTACAGGTCTATCTAGAGCCCCAAGGCTCAAGACCTCATCTGCCTAAGAAAGCATCTAGATCGGTACTCACGTACACTAGGCATCTTGAAAGGCTAACCTCAACTCCCTCCACAAATACCAGGTACAAGCCCCATGCATCAAAGTCCAATCCCATAACACCACTAACGAGCAACACTCTAGCCATTCTTCGGTACTTCAACATCACAACTCCACTACAACACATAATAATTACTGACATAAGTAGTTGATTGACTTCTCTCCAATCCATAATGTGTTACTTGTAATATTCTCCTTCGTGGTTATGGGCTCCCACAAGATCATCAAATAAATCGGCCCTTTCATCCCATTCGTGGATAACCTGACAATCACCACCGCACAACATGAAATCAATGCATTAATCATAATATCAACATCTCAAAGAAAGAATCCACATGATAGCCCCCACATGTCATCATGAGAATACAACATCACTATCATCACCACATGCTCATGCATGTCATCATAAAATATTATCATAAAATAATTCCATGCAATTACATCATGTCATCACATAAGGAGATATTATGATAAGAATTTTAACCTCAACATATCTTTATCAAAGATATAACATTGCATAAACATAATAGATGGAACCAAGATGAAATTCAAATGAAATTTAAATTAAATTCAAATGAAATTCAACCATTTACCATTACATACATACCAAAATGTCAAGTGAAAATAATAATGTTTTTCTCAATAACTATTTGCACATATGCAATAAATTCCCTAGAGAAGTTTTGTAATGCACCCAGGCCCAAGTTGGGTCATGCCACTGCTAAAACAACCCAATTAAATTTTGGATACCAAATCTAAATGCGGAAATAACACACACATATTAACTAAGGAACAACACTAAATTTTGTTTACTCTGAATACCACATTGTAACAATTCCAAATCCTCACTGAGAAAAATTGTGCATGCAACATGCTTTGTACCACACACAAAAACTCTATCCCGGCATGTGTAGTGATTCTCCGCATCGGAATCTCATTATCGTTACGACTAAAATTGAATAACATATACATTTAAATGTGGAATTACAAAAAACATGACAATCAATCTCATGTAATTGTCCATACTAGTTAAATGCAAGTACTTAAACATGCACAACGATAACTAAACACATTCAACAACATAACTAGAGATTTATGTGCATTAGTTTACTCGCAACATGAAACAATAAAAAAAATATCTCATATTAAAATTCATAGCATCTATAACAACATTTAACATAAATAAACACAACAAATGAGAACACTCATCTTATGAAATATGCAACCTGCTAGAGGACAGAATTAGCTCCCAACCATAGACTTTGTTTTCCATTTTTCAACAGCAAGTCACCCCCGAGTTGGGCTTATGAATCCATAAGATATGATGGTCCCTAAGGATGACTAAATTCCACCTCTCAACAGTAAAATTCCCACAACCAATTCCATTCCACCATCTCTCTTCCCCACAACCTGCACAACCCAAGGAATGGGATCCCCCTTCACTAATCACAGTCCCTCAGGCCTTCCCACTCCCCTTCAATAATTCCATCACAGTTTTGATAGTAAATCTCTTTGTCGGGGCCTTAATAATTCTACAACTTTCACAGGAATTCATACAGCTGCTACAGGAATTCACATAGCAGCAAAATTCTTGCTTCTCTTGAAAATTTTCAAATAGAATGTTGTTCATAGGCCCAAATTCTCTTTTTCCATGAAATTACATCTCTAAATAGATACCAAATCATTCCAACTATGGCTTCCTTCAATATTTTTCACTCCCAACTCCTTTATTTTCCATAAAACTCTATGTAAAAACTATTATGCATGCAAAAACGTGAATCCCCTTCTTCTACCTCCTCTAACCATATGAATTTCCTCTCTTTCTCTTGCTTGTTTGACTTACACTCTTCCCAGGGATGATTGTACTCAACCCCCTAATGTCAATAACTATGGGATGTGACTTCTCACACCCACCATCTTACATGAATCCAATGATTGTATTTGGAACCACTCAATCATAAAATGGAAGGTTCATAGTAAGGATAATTTAGAAAGAAATGGATTGGGTTTAATATACATGGGATAAATCTCCCCCATGGACCCCTTCCCTCTCTTGTGGAAACTAAGCCCCCAAATCTTTGTCTGTGTCCATCTGCAGCTGGCGATACATTTTATTTATTATATTCAACATACATCATTTACATATTACATCGCTTGGCCCTGGTCCATACATTACATTTACAATATACATCGTTATATTAGGGTTTGAAAATGGGGTTGTTAAATTCCCCTCCCCATACAAACTGCATTGTCCTCAGTGCACATCACCATAAAATTTACACATTGATATTTTTAAAATATTACATCAAAATACTTGATAACTCTGCAACTTTAATGACTTGTGCAACAATTTGAACCAACAGCTCTCTTTTCCCCTCAACCTGAACATCGGTTGGATAGGAAATCTTAGAGTTATGGTTATAGGAACTCCATCTACCAAAATGGAATATATATTCTCTTATGTACAAATGTACATTTAATTTTCTTGAAAATTTGCAAAAACTTGTGGGTGTGCCTCCCGCATGGCTTCTTCATGCTCCCATGTATAGTATTCAAGACCGTATAATGTCCATTGAACCTTTATCAAGCTGATGGATTTGTTCCTAAGAACTCTGAATTTCCAGTCCAGGATGTACATTGGTTCCACCTAGAATTCCCCTTCATGCTCCACCTAGATCACAGTCCAATCAATCACATAGTTAGGATCTGGTGCATACTTTTTTAATAAATATACATGCAACATGTTATGAATTCTCATGGATACAATTAATGTTAGCATGTATGCAACTAGACCTATCCTTTCTATAATTTCAAACGGTCCACAGTATCGCGCTGCCAACTTTGGGCAACTTCCCAATTTCAGTGAGCTTCTCTTGGCTTTAAATTTTAAAAACACATGCTCTCCCACTTTGAATTATCTATGTGTTCTTCTTTTATCAACATAGCTCTTATGCCTATCTTTTGCAATTTTTATATTCTTCTTTATCTTTACCATTTGTTCTTCCATTTCCTTTAACAATTCTGGCCCAATCATGGCCTTATCTACTAGGCTATCCCAACTTACTAGTGTGTTGCATTTTCTTCCATACAATGCTTCAAACAAGATCATCTTTAATGATCCTTGATACCCATTATTATAAGAAAACTGAACTAAATGTATATATTCCTCCCAGTGCCTAGAAGGCTTGTCCATTACATAAATTCTCAACATATCTTCAATTATCTGATTAATCCTCTCTATATTCCCATCTATCTCTGAATAATATGTTGTACTAGAATTTAGATCTATCCCAAATCCTTTAAATAATCACATCCAAAAATTGGATGTGAATTTGGGATCTATATCGGAAACAAATACCTTAGCAACACCTTGTAGTCTAGCAATTTCTTTCATATAAATTTCTGCAATATTGGCTACCTTATGCGTTACTTTTATAGGAATAAAATGTGCATCCTTTGTAAGCTTGTCCACCACTACCATGATGGAATCATGTTTACTTTTCATCTTGGGAAACTTGGTAATGAAATCAATAGTAACAACTTCCCATTTCTATTCAATAATGGGAAATGGATGTAGCAACCCCATCGGATGCTTATTCTCATCCTTTACCTTTTGAAATTCCATGCATCTAACCAAATAATCAGTGACATCTCTTTTCATACCATGCCAAAAATATTGGCCTCTTATAGCGGTAATAGTTTTATGGTATCCTATATGTCCAGCGTATAGAACATTGTGCATCTCCTTTAAAACAAAATTTCTCAATTCCTGAGAATTGGGAACACAAAAGTTGTTCTGGAATAAGAGGATTTCATTCTCTTCTAGTTTTTAATCCTTATATTTCTATTGTGCATTACTTTGTTGTAGGCTTTCTTTAACTTGCATGTAATGTTGGTCTGCTATTACAACCTCTAGAATTCTATCTTTTAAATTTGTCTTGTACAGACTAATGGCCATAGCATACATTTTATGCACCCTTTTGTTGAGTGCATCAGCCACCTTGTTCTCTTTTCCCTTTATGTGCTTGATGTCAAAGTCATATTCACTAAGAAATTCCAGCCATCCAGTTTGTCTAGCGTTTAGTGTTGGTCATTCAAACAAATATTTCATACCGCTATGGTATGTCCTCAATTCAAATTCTATTCCCATGAGGTAATTCCTCCACATCCTTAGAGAATGTAGTATGGCTTCCAACTCTAAGTCATGTGTGGCATAATTTATTTCATGCTCCCACAATTTTATGGACTCATAACAAAGTACATGTCCAATTTGTGTAAGGACTCCACTGAGCCCTTCCTTGCATGCATCTATGCACACAACAAAATCCTCATCTGGATCTATGTTGATCCTCAAATGTGTCTAGCATTTTTGTAAATTCTCTCTTGTAAATGACTTTTCCATACTTAGAAATTTTCACAATTGTCATGGGTTCATGACACGCCTTTTTCTTATTCCAAAGTTATGTGACCTCCAAAATATCCCCATGTGTTCCACTGCTTTCATTTTGCACCTATACTTTCAAAATTTTCAAAACACTTCACCACGGGTCTAAGGCATTTGTCTGACTCACTTGTATATAATTTTGACTCTTTCATCCGACCAATTATTCACACTTAGTCAATTTTTTTAAATCTCGTTGTGCACCACGGGACATTATAATGCCTCTCTTCCATACCCACTAACTCGCCATACTTCATTACCTTCGTGATGTCTCACCACTTAGTAAAATTTTAAAACTTCATCGCGGGTTGTGGATGTCTCATAGCTATTTCACACCTTCCCCCCCCCCATCCTTTATGTCCAACCGATTCACCATACTTAGTCGATTTTTTTGAAATCCCACCGCGAGTTCACAGATTCGCACTCATTTCATTATTTCTCAACATGCACTTGATCTCACTTCCCCGTCATTCTCATATCCTGTCATTTCATTCTTTTTTGCCCCAAGATAATCCAGGTCCCATCTTGTCACTCTCCCCAATAAAACATTTAATGCAAATCTCATTGATACATCAAATGGGTTAATTATTGAAAGGTCATTATTATTAATTCAAAATTTAAGTTGTATCAATGATCCTTTCAAACAGGTGCTCAAATAATATTATGGTAAAAAGGTTTTCTTTGGTAATAACATTCTAAAAGGACTATACATTAATCCTCCAACTTAATTAATCATGACAACTAGGAGAAAGGAACAATTCTACAAAGATACCATAAACACATTGGACGAGATTATCAAAAGTTTCAGTGGTCAAGAGAATACAGGTTTTACTTCTCAAATCCTCCTCCATAGAGGAATTCAAACTAGGTTTGGATGTCGGGAATTTCTTTGGAAGGTTGTGTCCCAAAAGTTCATGATTTTAAAGAGTTAATTTTGTGGTGCATCGATGAATTCGACAAGAAACAGAGAATAATTCAGCTGCAAGGAGAGTCCCTTATTTATTTGGCACCTTCAGTATTCAAAAGAATTCTCAAACTCCCTGAGCTGACAATTACCTTCAAAGGAGAAGGAGATAAGGAATTCATGAAGGAAATAAATGGTGGATTAGACCTTTTCATGAATATCTTCAAGACCCGGTAGTGATTCTAGAAGACCTTTCAAGTATCCAGGTTAGTCTGTTGAAAAATCCCTACTGATAAATGGCATGGTTATTTGGTAGAGTAGATAGAAAATAATCTACAACTATTATTCCTCAATTGGCTTTGTATATATTGCATTTTGTAATTCATGAGAAAACAATATTCGATTGGGAAAAACTTATCTCTAGAGAATTATCTTTTCAACTATCAAATTGCAGAAAGAATAAGAAATTGTGCATGTCCTTGTACCTACTCTTTGGCATTACTTATTGCCATGTTTTAAAAGGCTTGCATTTATCCAAGCAATTCAATTCTAAAATTAATCATGTTTAGATGTGGTACCCTTCCTTATGGAAACAAAAGGCCATGTCTCATTTCTATGAAGTCCATATGGCATTTATTTATGTTTTCAAAAAACTTATTTTGGACCAAAAAAATCAATATTGTCTTTAGAAGAAACAACATTCTTGGATAAGAGAGGTAATTTTGAAGCAATGGATCATTTCATCATTATCAGGATTTATTTTTCTCATGAAAAAACCTTGTATCTTATGTATTATGTTTCAGAGAAAATGTTTGTTGTAGAAGTATACAAGCAGTATAGATTCAAGGCCCATTTATTTCATGAAAAAAGGGAAAATCAATTCATTCCTCTTCCATGGAAGATTGGAGAAATTATGTTGAAAAATATTGCAAATATTGATGAATTTTTAGTTTAATTTGATCAGTTTAATTTGAATGAAGTATATGAAATCAAAGAGTTTTACCCCAATCAACTGTTGACGAAACACGTGACATCGATGGGCTACAATGTCTCCTTTTCCAATAATTTCTTATTCGAAGAAGAAGAAGACGATGGCCAGAAACCTCAAGCATTGTTAATTAAAAAGAAACAAGAAGATATTGAAACTATTGTTAGCACCATTGATCAATATAGACAAAGGGGGAGAGTTGTGAATGAGATAAGTACTAGGTCTCCTAACACTTCTCAAAAAAGAGGCCTACCAAAACAAAAATTCCAATCTCCAACCCAGGAACAAAGGAAATCTTCAATGGACAATTCTGATGATGGAGGAGATCAGAACCCTCCTAAGGGAATTCTAGAAAGACCTCATAAACTCCCAGTGACCAGTAAAAGGAAAATACAAACACTTAGAGAAGGAGGAAATGAGGGTGCACATGAACATGAGATTGTTCTTGAAGATATGGACCTAGATGTGAACATTGAAGACGTCGAATTTCTTGATGAAGAAAAAAAAAATTAAGAGAGAAAATAAGTTGTAGCAGAATTAGCTACACATGAACCAATTATATTTTAGGAAGAATCCATAACTTTATATAGTGCCATGTTCTTCAAAGGTTCAAAGAAATTGGTCATTGAAAAAATTCATGCAAAAAATTCATAAGTTCAAGGAAATTGTGCTCAAAACTCGACCATAATGGAGTTCCACCATCTAAAATTGTATATTCCATGAAGTCATAGGTGAAGCCTTAAAGATGCCAGTTGGTAAAATGGAAAATGAAAATTCCACCCTGAAAGAAAGAATTAAATAACTATAAATGTGTTGATGCCCCCACCTATATTTGTTAGCCCAATTGCTACAATGCATCCCTGTAAGAGTTTAGATGGAACACCAGAATCTAGTTTGAGAATGAGAGGAACATAAATCCTCCTCGTTGTTGTCAAAATATATGTTGGATAAAATATTAAGAAAAGAATGTCTCTTATTCTTGAGGCATGGGAATTGGCAAATAATTTTGTTTCTTTGGGATCAAGAATAAAAAATTTCATAGAATACCTTCAATCTGATCTAGAAAATGATGAGGAATTCTATAAGGGAGTTATTTCTACTTTTGTCACCAAAGTATCAAGTTTTAGTGAGCTACATAGAAAAGAGGAAGTTTTTCCTTCACCAATCCGCATAAAGAAACTCAAAGCATGATGGATCAAAAGAGTAAAATGTCTAAGGGAAATGTCAGTTGATTGTGAAACTATAAGTGTTAAAAAAGGGGACTTATATTTAAAATTGATTGAATTAGATTTGGTCGGATCAACTGGTGATGTGGAAAAAATCACATTTAATATTAGATTCAATGTTTATGTCAAAGGACCAATTTGAAGAAAAAGTGAAATTGTTAATGACTTCATCAACTAAGAGATTCAATAATTTGACCAAGTATTCAAAATTGGAAGTGGAAAGTTCGTTAGTTAGTTATGTAAACAAAAATTAAGATATTGAAGATACACTACACCAACTTTCAAATGAATTTAGAGATCTGGAAAGTT
The DNA here is from genome assembly GCA_010110895.2 of Picea sitchensis. Classification (NCBI taxonomy): domain Eukaryota; kingdom Viridiplantae; phylum Streptophyta; class Pinopsida; order Pinales; family Pinaceae; genus Picea; species Picea sitchensis. The sequence goes on from SNQJ01S0001798.1 coordinate 43,900, forward strand.
TGTTATTCGACACAAGAGTAAGACAAGAGATAACTATTGCACCTCTGAGAGATTATATTGAAAATTGGTTAAAGAATATTTTAACTAAAATAACGGAACCAGATCAAGAAGAGGTAGTTACAACCGATCACGGAATTCCATCCAAGGAGATTACAAAAGGAACCTCAGCAAGTAGATATAGAAGAGAGAGTCCATCATAGTAAGTGAACTAGTCATTTTTCATAATTCCTTATCTTTTATACTTCTCGTTCAGAAATTGTCTAGTTGTGTTCTTTAATTTCTTGAAACTCCATGACTGATATATGATCACTTATCATTTTTCTTCTTTCAGGTCCAGTCCTATTTTTTTTGTTTATGATCCATGGGATCCCCATCCAAGTCCATTTGGACGAACACAATCCTTTATTTTATTGTAAACAGACTATTTATTTCTTTGAACTCCAAAAATGTTAAGAACCAAATATCAATATAGCATAGAAAAACCTCAGAATAAGTACTCAACGCCTTGAAAAAGAGAGAAGCTCAGATAATAATCCTCTTCGAGGGGGCAACCTCTTTATTCCCACATAAATGTACAATTACAAGATGATTCAAAATGAAAATGTCTCCTTGGTATATATAGGAGACTAGGAGGTATAATTACAACTAATGGACTAAAGCCGACATAAATAAAATAACATTACTAATATAATATGCCCTAATTAAGGGGTAATGAGCCACTATTTAGGGCTTAACATGCCCCTCCCCTTGAAACAAGTGTTGTCCACAATGCTTGAGTAACTTTGGATGCTTCTGTATAAAAGACTCATCTTCCCAAGTGGAATCTTCAGCCGATAGTTTCCTCCATTTAATGAGATACTCTAAAATGGATTTATTCCTCAACTGGTGAATTCTTGTGTCAGTGATGGCTTTGGGATATAATATGATTTTTCCTTCCTCGTCTAGTTCTGGCAATATAGTTTGAACTGGGATCTTGTCACCTATAACCTTCTTTAAGCATGAAACATGGAAAATTGGGTGTACTCATGAAGATGCAGGCAACTCCAATTTGTATGCCATAGTACCAATATTTTGCAACACCTTATAAGGGACATAGTACTTTGGTGATAATTTATTATCCTTCTTGGCTTGCTTGAGGTACATCTGTTTGTATGGTTGTAGTCTTAAAAACACCAAATCCCCTACTTCAAAACTTCGTTCACTATGATGTTGATATGCTTGTTGTTTCATACGATTTTGTGTCATGGTCAGGTTGTCCTTTAATATTTGGAGAACTTGTTGTTGATGCTCGATGTGATCTTGCACTGTTTGAACCTTAGATTTTTCTTTTAGAGAATAAGTGATGGAAGGAGGGTG
>SNQJ01S0001798.1:45265-104095 GCA_010110895.2 Picea sitchensis
TAGGTTGAGGTGTTTTAGAAGAAGGAGCATTATTCTCTCTATAGATGTTAGGATTGGTCCTTCTAATAGCCATAGCCATATTTTTACTTTCAACATTTCTTGCCACCCTAAATGCATTCTCCAATGATTTGGGTTCCCAAAGGTGAACCTCATGTTGAATGTTATCTCTTAAAGTTCCTATGAATACATCAATCAAGTGCTCATCTACAATATATGTTACCTTTATATTCAATCTTTGGAAGTTCTCAATGTGCTATGTAACTGAACCCTTTTGCTTGAGACTTATCAATTGGATAAAGAATGTATTGCTCCTTGTATCCTCATAGTTTGCTATCATTTCTTCCGTGAAAATTGTCCAAGTGACGAGTGATTTATGAGAACAAATCCATCTATACCATACAAATTGATTGGGTTCTTGCCATCAAACTTTCACATATCAATCTTAGGAACGTGATTGGTCTTCAACCCAAAGTTAGAGTTTCTCCATTATTGATTCACTTTCCTTGTGTCCTCGTCATGAATTTCATGGGATACATTTTCACTTTCAGGTGTCCATTTTCACTTTCAGGTGTCCTCTCTATTACGAAATTTTTCAATCCTTCCATGATCTCCTCTTTTAAACCATCCATCTTAGTATTTATTGCCTCCAACTTAGCTTTCATCTCTTGTAGTTCATCTTTTGTTAATGTCTTCTTTTGTAAATAATTTATGTCCCTACGCATTTCTTCACCTTCATCAAGAGTCCAATTAATATTTTCTGGAGGCTTATTTGGTGTAGAATTTCCCTTTTTGGATGGCATGTTGGCCAAGTATCACTTTTGAACCTTGATTTTGAGGTGGTTCTGCTAGAAAATATTTCTTCTGCTGTATCTCCAAAGCTTTTTTCCCTTCTGGGTATGAAACTTTATTTTTTGTAGTTATCTGATATTTCTTCTCTGCAATGCCACAGATATGATCAAAATTGGATGTGCCAAGTGGAATTTACGGTAACTTCCCCACAACTTGCAGATTTTTTTCCTTTCCAGGAGATCTCACTTGTATAGCATGCCCCGCACAAAATAAATGATATAAAATTCTGAAACTTGTACCAGAAATACTAAAAACTATCCATTATCCAATGAAACTGGTCTCACTCAATTTGGATACTCTAGGAATATGTTATCATTGTTTTAACTAGAACACCTTCTTGAGACTAGTCAGATACCCTATCTTCCACAGGGTGTATCTACAAATTTAAGATGACCCAGAAGATGAAATTTTTACCACAAATACCTTACTAATTTATGTGAATAGCCTCTAGAGTTTAGGGTCTGAAACATTACCTAAAATTTTGTATAGCGAAAATTCTGCAATGACTCAGTTCAATATGATTCCAGAACCCTATATTGCCCAGGATGTATCTCTGAAATTATAAGGCCCCAAGAGCTAAAATTTTAACCCAATGTACCTTGATCTGTATACTAAATATCATCCAAGCCATTCCTTCTAAAACATTGTAGAAAAAAAGTTATAGTGAAAATTACAAGGTGTCTCAGATTTAGCAGTGAAACCCCAAGACCTTGAGCTCTAATACCATATGTTAAGAATCAAATATCAATATAGCATAGAAAAACCTCAGAATAAGTAATAAACACCTTGAAAAAGAGAGAAACTCAGATAATAATCCTCTTCAAGAGGGAAACCTCCTTATGCCCACATAAATGTACAATTACAAGATGATTCAAAATGAAAATGTCTCCTTGGTATATATAGGAGACTAGGAGGTATAATTACAACTAATGGACTAAGCCGACATAAATAAAATAACATTACTAATATAATATGCCCTAATTAAGGGGTAATAAGCCACTATTTAGGGCTTAACACAAAAGAACTATTTTGGGGTGTAACTTTAATGATTTCTCAAACTCTAAGTTTATGAGCATGATATTTTTGAATTGCAACTATCATATTTGTATTTATTTTGAATGAAATATTTGTTTAAAGTTCTCTATATTGTGGACTTGTATCTTTATATCTTATGAATGTGACCAAATTTTATAATATTGTGATGGATGTGAGGAATGTCTTGTTTTTTGTTATGGTTTCTTTATTGTTGTATAATAGCTTGTATATATTTTATTTCAGTTTATAAAAGATTCCTAGTCCTTTTCTCAGGATCTTTACCTTGTGAATATATACTTTCATATTTTATTTATATTTTGAAAGCAATAAAGATTGGGGTTTTCTTCTTAGTATTCCCCTATTCGGTAGATTATTTCTAGAACATCAAGTTGTATCTTTCAGAATATAACAAAGGAGTACCACCTCTATAAAAACATAGGGGGATTTTGTCCTCGTGAGGTTGTTGTTTAGATCTTGACCAATCTAAACATCAACAATGTGAAACTTTTAAAATAGGTGCATTGGTTAATAAATCCTTTAAATGATAGAAATTGTCTTCACACTCAGCACTCCATTCAAAATTTACTCATTTGTTTTGCAAAGATGTTATTGGTTGTGAAATCTTAGAGAATACCTCAATGAATATCCTATAATAACCATCTATACCCATAAATGATCTCACCTCTGAAATGTTTGTTGGAGCTGGCCAACTTTGGATTGATTCAATCTTCTTCGATCACTACTATGCCATCTTCGAAAACAATATGACTCAAATAATGGATCTACTTTTGATAAAAAAGTGCATTTACTCAACTTGGCATACAATTTATGATCTCTCAATACTTGTAGCACCATCCTCAAATTTTGTTCATGCTCCTCCTCCATCTTAGAGTAGATAAGAATATCATCCAAGAGTATAATGAAAAACATGTCCAAGAAATATTTGAACACCCCATTCATCAAACACATAAATGTAGCAGGCACATTTGTCAACACAAAAGGCATGACTACAAATTCATAGTGTCCAAATTTTCCCGAAAATTTGTCTTACTAGTATCTTCTTCTCTAATTCTAACTTGATGATAACTAGATCTCAAGTCAATCTTGTAAAATATATTTTCTCCCCTCAGTTGATCAAAAAGATCATCAATTTTTGTCAAAGGATATTTGTTCTTAATTGTAACCTTGTTTAGCTATTTGAAGTCAATACATAACCTCTGTGTTCCATCTTTTTTCTTCACAAAAAGAATTGGGGCACCCCAAGGAGAGACACTTGGGTGTATGTACCCCTTCTTCAAAAACTCTTCTAGATGCATTTGGAATTTTGTTAGCCTGGTGTGCTCATTCTGTAGGTATTTTTGGATATTGGGGAAGCTCCAGGAATTAAATCAATAGAGAAATTAATATCCCTCTTTGGTGGAAATCTTGGAAACTCCCAAAATACATCTTCATACTCTTTTAAGACTAGATAATCTTCAAGACTTGGATCCTTATCTTTAATTGTCTCTTCCATATGGGTTTCATATATCTGGCACCCTTTTCTAAAACTTATTTTTAGTTGCAATGTTGAAATCTCTCGAACATATATAGGCCTTGGAATACCTTGTATTGTCCTTGAACTCCCTTCCCCATCAAGACATGTGAAATCCTTGTTATAACAATATAATATAACACGATGCTTTTCTAGCCAATCCATACCAATGAAGCAATCATAAGAACCAAGAGGTATGATGTTCAAATCTTCCTTAGTGTTGACTCCATTCATGTTTACTGGGAAACATTTAATAGGCTCATTGATTATTCTCTTGGTTCAAGTATCTAGTTGAACTAACCAATACATTTCATGCTTATATTTCTTCAATTTAAATATTTCAACTAGATTTGCATGTATATAGCTATGACTAGCTCCAAAATAAATCAAAATAGTTATGGGATGACTACCAACCTTACCTTCCACTTCAATCATGTGAGATTGATAGTCTTCTTGTCTATTGTCCAAGGCTGCATAGATCCTTGGCATGCTTCTACCCATGTTCTTAATGTCTCCTCATGCTTGATGCTATACACATTCTTTATCTTATCTCCCTGGTGAAGACAATATTTATACATGTGATCACCAAGGATTCTGTCATTTTCTGATCACCTTGAGATGGTTTCCCTTGTTGATGTTCTTGAGAAATATTCATGATGAAAGGTGGCTTGAATCCTTTCTTCCATTGATCCTTCTTTCCTTTATTCTTGTCATCCCAAACCTTTTGGAAAGTTGACCTTCCTATGTTATGTTCATACAAATACTTAGCCTTTCTTATGTCTTCTTCTAAATTCCTAGGCTCATCAAATTGAATTTATCCATGTAGAAGGATGGAAGTCCACTCAAGAGCCTCTAAATTTTGACCTTCTCATCTCTGATGAAACTCACATACCTGAGAAGTTCCAAGAATTTCCTTTCATATCCATCCATGTTCATATTCCCAAGTTTGAGTTCAAATAACTTTTGCATCTTCTTGACATAATATTTCTCTAACAAGTACCGCTGTTGGAAATATTTCGTGAATTGCTTTCAAGAAATTCTCTTCTCATCAAGGTGTTTAACTTGCTTCAGCCGATCCCACCACATAGATTCCTTTCCTTGGAGATGGTAGGATGAAATTATAGCTTCTACATTTGACGAATAATCATGCAACTAGAAATATTCCTCATTCCTAGAAACCATGCTTCTGCATCTTCTCCTTTCCTATTCTCTCTGTAACATCCCCAGCCCCGAGCTCAGCAATGCCACACCAAAATTTTGACCTATGATCCCAATTTAATTTACTAAATTCTTTTCATATGAACAAGACTATGTGGAATAACAACAATATATATAAACAACATATACAAGGAAAACCCTTAATAGAAAGCACATAAACATTTACACAATAATTTAAACAAACACATAGAGAGACAGTCATCTCTGGTAAAACAAAATACCAACTACGTGTATACCTTCCACATTCCTCCCAGCCATAGACCACATTGCTCATAACTCTCGGTAGTGAGTGTTAAGAACCAAATACTTGCATATAAAAATATCTCAAATATTTAGAGAACAGTATAGAAGAACCACACTTTTATTATAAGAAAACCCTTGAGGTAGGGCAACACCATACAATGGATCCTATTATGGAAGGTATCCTCTCATGTTCACTTGCCTCTTTAAGGGGGCATCCTTCTATTGAGATACCGCATATAAAAACAACTCAAATATTCATAGAACAATATAGAAGAACCACACTTTTATTATAAGAAAACCCTTGAGGTAGGGCAACACCATACAATGGATCCTATTATGGAAGGGATTCTCACATGTTCACTTGTCTCTTCGAGGGGGAATACTCCTATTGAGATACCACTCCAAATACAATACTTCTCTTCATATCTCATTACATTTCTTGAACCCCTTTATATAGTGTTACCAACCACCTAAGAACATTCTAGAGGTGGAACCTTCTAGAAGTGGAACCTTCTAAGAAGTCCTCTTACATTTATTATATCTAACTGCCATAGTAGGCATTATTTAATACTATAGTGGACCTATTCCACCTTACATTGAATGGCCTCCACTATTATCACTATGGGCCCTTTGAGCCCCCCACTACCTCTCTAACTACCTAACATTCTATCCCTCTTATGAAAGCATTGTCCTCAACGCTTATTATGAGGGTGTACAACCATATACCAGGGTCACATGGATAAGTGTGGACCATAGTGTTGAAGTAGACTATAGAACCAGGGTCCCATGTAGAAATGAAAACCACCATGTTGAAGTAGTCCAACTACCATTGTAAATCGGGGTCCCATGTCTAAGTGCTCATGTGAACTCTAAGTGTTAGATATATGAGCTCAAGAACCAACTGAAAATGATGCTCCAAAGAGCTACATTGATCATGGGGATCCAAATATGTAGATCCCTCCATATCCAAAAAATCATTTGAATAAAACACTAGTACTAGAGAATACTGAAAAATATTATTCATAGAAGGCTTTAGACTGCTCTCCATAATGTGATCTACATAAGGTGGAGTAGAGTCATCAAATAAAAGATGAAAGTAGTTATCATCCCAGAGATTACAATTGTGCATATACCAATCCTCACAATCTTCCTCATAATCATACCAAGTGTATATTTATTGAGTATATTCTGATGTGATGTCAATGTACATGAGGTTCCTAATATATCCCTCATGTGTTGCAAGTCTGATCTCTTCAATAGCTTCCATATTGCATTGAAATTTTGCATTGGAGGCTTCTAGTTTGAGTTGTAGGGCCATGAGGGATTGAAAGTGAATATCCATGGGAAACACCACATATAATATACAAAAAGAAATATCTACAAATCCTCTATCCAATGGAACTAATCTGGTAGCAATTCGAGCACTCCGTGAAAATTTATGAACTTTGCAGTTTCGTCACCATCACGAAAACCCCAAAAAATGATTGATTTTAAATCAGCGATATCTTAACTTTCGGAGCTCTGATTTGGGTTTTTTTTTTTGAAATTAGATATTATTGAAAGAGGAACTCATATATGTAATTTTTTTTGGAAAATTCAGCCCCAGATGCTACATAAATCATAAAATTCACGTGGTCATCCGCAGAAAAGCCCTAAAAATAGCAGATTTTAAAATAGCAATAAATTTACTTCCCAGACTCTGTTTCGGACGATATTTTTTTTTTAATTGAGTGATTTTCTTAGAGGAACTCAGATATACGACCTTTTTCTGCAAATTTTTCATATAAATCTACAGAAAAATTTTGGAATGTCGCGGCCCTCTTTTTCTTCTCCGAAAAAAAAAATCTACAAAAATAAAAATAATTTGCCCACACTTCCTCCAAGGAAATTTCTTTGATACAACTTGTTAAGAACCAAATACTTGGATATAAAAATAGATCAAATATTAAAATAAAAATATAGAAGAACCACACTTTTATTATAAGAAAAACCCTGAGGTAGGGAAACACCATACAATGGATCATATTATGGAAGGGATCCTCTCATGTTCACGTGCCTCTTCGAGGGGGCATCCTCCTATTGAGATACCACTCCAAATACAATGCTTCTCTTCATATCTCATTACATTTCTTGAACCCATTTATATAGTTCTACCAACCACCTAAGAACATTCTAGAGGTGGAACCTTCTAGAAGTGGAACCTTCTAAGAAGTCATCTTACATTTATTATATATAACTACCACAGTAGGCCTTATTGAATACCATAGTGGACCTATTAAAAATTACATTGAATGGCCTCCACTATTATCACTATAGTCCCTCTGGGGCCCCCAATACCTCTATAGCTACCTAACAGTGGGTCACCCTCGAGGTGGGGCTAAAACTCCACTAGGGAAAAGGAATCCTGAGCCAGGATAATGTCTATCAACAACCATAAGTTTACACTCAGGTGTCAACTCTAATAGACAAACTATAGTCCCTCATCCCCCACATGTTTTTCCCACCCCAAGAAGTGTGCCCCTTCTCTCCTCAACAGTCCTTTTCCTGGCCTAGTTTCTTTATGGGGCTTCAGCAACAGGCTAGAAAGGAAGTCACATATCCCTATAGCTGCAGCTTGGCACCTTGGGAATCAATTCCTAGTGGTTATCTCATCTAGAGAGAATTCTCACATGCATTACAACCTGCTTCTTCAATAGCACATAGGCCTAACAACCCACTTCTTCAGTAGCACACAGACTTGACAACCTCCCTCTTTAGCTCAGTTTTACCCAGAAACTGCTTCCCAGATTCCAAATGTCGCTATGGCTAATGGTTGCAGAGTGTGTATTGAGGATCCCATAGATTGATTGAATAATGGGTGAATAAATAGGAAAATTTACTAAAACTCCACTTTAAGTATGCATGTTCTCAACTTGACACTTTTCATGTTGGGAACAACCTTTTCCCCACCTTGTCCCCACTTGGGTGATACATTCCTCCTCCTTAGGAACTTACAGACTTAGGATGAAATATTATTAGACTTTAGGAAATATTATTATAATATTTCCTTGGCTTAAGCCCCCTTGTATTATCCCCTCTTCCTAGACTCTTATCCCCCCTTTCCCTTTCTAGTGGAGTTTATCCCCCCATACTCTTTTGTTGGGTCGGTTTGTATCAGTGATATATTTTATTAATAATATGAGTGTTTACATATTACTATAATAGGCTCACTGGCCTTTTATCATCTAGGCTCTCTGGCCTAATAATCACATAGGCACTCTAGCCTATAGTATCCTGGCTCACCAACCTATAAAAATATGTACAATTATAACTTGGGATCAACCTGGGGGTATTACATTCTCCTCCCCCTTATTTATGCACTATCCTCAATGAATTATATACAATGTACATTCAAAATTCTTCAAAAATCTCCATGTCTTTGTGATTTGAAGCATGCTGTCTTTATGGTGCTCTTTTTCCCAAGCACCTGATTCATGTCTTCATACTTCAATTGAAATCCATTTTCTCTATTATATAGATATACTTCAGGAAATAATTCTTCTCACTGTGGCATTCTTGAGCTACCTCTTCCTTGTTTCACTCACCCTTCCAAGCGTAGGCATCCTTTCATTGCTACATGGTCCTTCAACGATCCATCTTTCCAAGGATTTCACACACAAGGAGAGCGCCAACTCATTACTAGACCCCACTATGGATTTACAAATTAAGGCTCTAATGTCCCAACAGTAGTCATTATTCCCAATAATTCCAGCTTCAATACCATCATCTCATCTGTATCACACACATACAGTCAACATGAGACAATGTTAGAACAATTTTATTTAGAAATTCAATTTTTGTTTCATAAGAAAATTCATATTTTTCCAAAATATGAAATTCCATCTCATATTCTCCTGACTATTGTAACAACAAGCATTAATATTTCTTATGTTTTTCAAAAGTGTCCTACTTGAGAGCACTTTTCCTGTGATCTTTTTATCTTGCATTCATCCAAACAAATTATTATTATTTCATGTACCATATAATTATATTGTAATATTTACAAAGACTCACAAAGTGATTTCAAAATTGTCTACACTTAACAATGCAATCATAGCTATCAAACCATTTATTAAATATAATGAAATTATCATTCTCTGCATAGGAATTTTCAGCCATTAGGCTTTTCATTCTTTCAACATCATTATTTTCATTACTTTATTTCTTGAACAGAAATTTCATGTAGTCAATGTTCATGTGACTACTTGACTTGCAACTTTCTTGTTGCAATGTCTAACAGCCCTTGAAATGTTCTCAAATCCATGAGTTAGTAATAATTGTATCATTTTAGTTGTTATCATAATCATTTCCATTAAATATCATATATACATGCATTCACAAAAATACATTCAACAAATGAATTCCAACATAAACAACTCAATTATGTATGAGTGCAACTCTACCACTTACACACTATGCATGAGTGCAATTCTTCATGCATATTTATTCAATGCACCCTTGCATTGGCTTCAAAATGCACTTTTTCTAAGTCATGCATCCCACCATGGTAAATTGGAAGGTATGGCCAATGCCTCCACACATCATCCATACACTTACCTTTGTTTGTTCAATCATGTGGATGTCTTCCTTTTCGACCCAAACACTGCACCAAGAATAGAATTCAATGGTGCTCTTTAGTGTTAGCAAAAAGGTTGCATTTCAAACCTTAGCTATAAGTATGAATTTTCCTTGGATACTTGTATGGCCCTAAACCCTTTCCATATCCATCCATGTCATGGCCTCATACATGACTAGATTTACTGGCATTCATTCCTATAACAGGGTCATACCCTTTTACTGCTTTGATTATTAGCTCATAGCCAATATAACATGACATGATACTATGTCATTTGTATGCATTCAAAAGTTAAACAAATTTTATAATTATCACAGGCATTCAGCCTTTACCATACTAAGTGGTGTATCATTTCCATTAATGCATTCAAATTATAAATTAATGTCATTTCATAAAATAACTCTAGCTATGGGAATTCTTACCTAATTCCCTTCAGAAATTATGCAGCATAAATACATAAAATTTATACCTACATAGCTACCATTAAATGAATTTGATGCTACCAAACAAGTTGGTATCAGTAGCATATTTCTTCTTATGTATTTATTCCATATGCAGCAACATCATCAGAAACACTTGCATCTACGCAATAACTCCCTATTTCCTAGCACAACATCCATCATTAGAAACTTTCATATTCATATTTATAATAATAGACTAATCCTAATCTTAACATGTTATATATATATATATATATATATATATATATATTAACAAATTTGCATTCATTAATACACATTTATATTCCCTAAGAATGCATCTTAGCATGCCCATAAATGCATTTGCATTCCAATTTCATGTGCTATGTATGGTTTTCCAACATCCATAACATAAATGTTTCTACAGCAATTTCAGCAACCTCTTTCTTCATGTGTCACTTTCTTCGTTTTGTCCTAGTTGCCCTTAATTCTCCCTAGATTTGTGTATCCTTTTGTCCTCTTACCGAAAAATTTTACATCCAAACCACTCTTGGCCACTTTGGATATTTGCAGCCATATATTATGTTGATATTAAAATTTATCCTTAATATATTTCCTGGATCCATCTAACCAAACACATACATGACCAAATTACATTTCCAACCATGCTCTCTTATTGACTTTAGATATTAAACCTCCATTTACTTTTCTGAACCAAATTGATTCAACCTTTCCTTGACTGAACACATCAGCCCTTGGGATTACTTGAAAATTATTTTCTCCTTTCCGAACCCATTTGGTTTCAACTTGACTTGCATATTCAATTTCTARCATATTTCAATGCTACACCATGTCTTCTTTCCAACTTCATAGAGATTAACTGGAAGTAGTTGACACTACTTTTACTTGCCATAATAGATTCCAGTGATACTTCCAACCTCCTGGAATGTCACCCCTGGATATTTACCACTTGAGATAGATTATTTTCAGGTACCATCTATTTTACATTATTTACCAAACATAGAACCATTTCCTTCAGCATGGTTCCTTATTGATTTCCTTTCAGGAACTTCATTTCCTTGTTTATATTCCTCTTGACTTGATATGTCCATGCTACTTGGAAAATATATTTAGCACTTTTGGAATGCATCAACAATACTTTTATATTATTACCATCCCTCATGGAGTGTTTTCATGCACCCCTATAATATTGACATCCATCTCATTATTTCTTCTTCCATTATATTAAGATGTTCAAGGACTTGAATCCATCTGAGAATATTTCTTCCCTTTATTAAAAAACCCTTCCTTCAAACTGGTTGCATTCTTTTGGATCCAATCTATACATAATGCATTTCTTATGCATCAATTGGTAATCTTGAGCATACATGTATCTTCATTACTTCACCCTTGAAGTTCTAGCATTCATACCATGCTTCCATTGCACTACTCTGATAACAATAATGGGTGTACTACCCTCAACCATATGATTGTTCCTTGGAGATGTTTCCCTTATCTCCAAGTATACCCCTTGTTTCTCTTTATCAAAAAAAATAGCATTTTAACCTATCAATCATTTAGAGAAGATATGTTCGCATTGCACTTCCTTATCTATACATTGGCATCCTTTAGAGTGAATGGAATTTCACTACTTAATTCACTAAATGATCTACTCTTATACCCAGATTCCATTTAGCACTCTAATTAACATGAGTTGATTTCCTGTAGTGGATTCCCAATACTTTATGGTTGCACCCAGACTCATATATCAACATTCTTCAGTCTTGTCCTTCGATCATCTTGTGATGTATTCTTGACATAACATTATGTCCTCAAGTTCTTCTGCTCATTCTTAATACCAGGTCCAAACTCTTTCATATTCTAGAATGTAACAACCCTAAGTAATTAATCAATTGTCATGATTTAAATAATTGTTTAATGTATATTAGTTTAATTAATTAATTGTCCTGGTTAAATATTTGTTGAATGTTTATTGGTTTAATTAATTAATTAAATAAATTTCATGATTTAATATATGTTTAATAAAATCCAGCTTAATAAATTATTAATTATTAATTATTATTTTGTATCAAAATATCAACCCATTAATGAAAAGGGGATAAGGTGGTTGACACCTAATTAAGGGAGGGTAGTTGAGAATTAAATGAAGGAAGAAGGCAGTGAATGATGGGAGGGGAGGATAAGGCAAAGGGGGGAACATCATTTTGGGGGGATTGTATTTGTGGAGGAGCTTGTTGTGGTTTTGCTAAGGAGCTTGTTGGAGGTTTGTCATAGGGGGCACCGGGGTTGCTGGGGATTTTGGGCTCGGAGGGCCAGGAAACCACAAGGGTTCCTGGAGCTAGGGAGCCGGAGAGGCTCTATTCCTAGCTGAATGGGAGGAAAAGATTCAGTTTTCAGGCAGTTTTAAGCAGTGTGCAACAACAAGAAAGAAGGGACAAACTTCTTCTTCAAGAGGTATTTTTATGGTACTAATTTTGTTCAGAATGAAAGTTATGATATGAATTTATGTATGGAAAATGTGTAATATGTTGTGTAATCTGTTATGTGACTATTTTGGACTGTATAAAATGAGAATTTAATATTTAGTTGGTTAATTTGCTAGAACTTCAACATAAATTAGTTATATTTGTTGTAATGCAAACAGAAATAGAAATTTGATGTCTTGTTCAAGAAAGGAAAAGTAATTTAGATTATAAACTTACCATTTAACTTTGAAGCCTTAGTAAAGGGTTTTACACATGGTATCAGAGACCTAGTTTAAAATCTGGGGCCAAGGGCCTACCTACCCACCCATCCTCTTGACTCTAGGCTAAATGCTATACCTTATGATAGTAAATCAACCATGAAAACCTGGGCTTACAAACTTGAAACCCTTATAGCCCAGCCCTTTAACAACAACAAAAAAAATATAACCTACATCCCTTTAACAACTAAAAGAACCCAAAAAAACATAGAAACTATTGTAAGCTGAAGGGGTAGGTGGTACAAAAGAACCCCAAGATGTCCTTAATCTATGAGAACCAACACATGTGAACCTGTGAACCTGTAAAAAATAAAAATAAAAACCTGTAAGAAACCTCATAAAAGATAGATGAGCTTTTTCTTTAAAAAAAAAAAAAAAATGTTGTTTTTTTTTTGTATATACAGATCTACTTAAAGTTTTTTATTTGCTTACTTTTCTAAATAAAATTGGTATTATAAAGTATGTTTAAAAAAAATATTTGTATAAAAAAAAAACAATATTTAAACCAACGTGTAACAAAGAGCCGTGGGATATGGTGGTCGGTGAGAATGGAACCCAGACCTTCCAAATATAGCAAAGAGAAAACAAAGAAAAATAAAAACGAACCTGCAAACCCTAACCTAAAGAAGGCACCCAACGACCAAACTAGATCGAGCCTAACACCTAAGTGCCAAACCATGTCAAGTGCATACACCAAGCACAAATGGGAAGCATACGTGCTCACTACTTGAAATCTGAGTTTTGAATTGCATACTGGAACCTTGTTACAACAGTCATACATCTTGTCATGAGGATGCAACGAAATGTTTAGATCAAATATACATGCAAATTATGCATCACATACCATACCAAACTTAGCAATGAAAGAAAATCATTGTTATGGAAAATCGTCACTGTATACTATTCTCAGAAATCGGCCCAAAAGACAGCAAAGATTAAGGAGCGTTGTATACTCTAGGGTGGTCTTTGGAAGTAGTTTAGCAGTGGAAGACCTGAAGCCACATCACCATACAAAGAAACCAGCAAATGATATCTATGACAATAGTCGGAAGAACACATTTTCTTGTTGTATTACCCTACATATTTTGACAATGATGACAGAGATATGACCAGTGAGAACGACGCAAAGACCCAGTGACAAAGCCAAGGGAGCAGGTGACAGGGGGCTAGCGTTTACGACCAACGCCTGACGCAAGCACCCAAACCCATGTGTGTAGTAGCAAGGATTATCTAAAGAGAAAGTCACGGGTCTATAGCTTCTGCATTAGCTTGAGCACCAAAATCGAGAACAAAACCCAAGTCCATGAGCTATCAAGCTCCAACTACCAACACTCTACAACACCAGTCAAGCCAAAACCCAACGCATAGGCATAGGAAGCAAATCAATTGTTAATTCCATACTACAAGAGAAACCACACACAACCTAGTGCTAATGCCATGCCCATGAGGCCTTACCTTGCACTGATTTCACCATGAATTTTGGTCAAAGTTATATGCGGGCCCAGGCTGTAATGCCTACGCTAACAACACACACACGACCGTGGGCCAAGAGCCATGCGTCAAGCCACCGAGGAAGGTCCCACGAGGGGCAACGTGTTTTCACTACACAATAGAGAGAAATGACACATGCAACGCCAAGGAGGGATCTCAGAAGCCTAAGTCGTGCAGTGCACGTATCCTACGCAAAAAAAAAGGGGGGGTTAAACAAAAAAAAATAGTCGCATGCTACACAGCAGAGTAAAAAAAAAAATGAAAATAAAAGAGGTAGCCCGCAAGCCCAACCCCAAGCGTTATTAACACGCAACCTTATGATCTAGAGTCAGACGCGCTACCATTGCGCGACAACCCAGCGTTTACAACAAGAGACCTCTTCTACCAGCATAGCGCCTTCACAAGGGTTGAATGCCAATGCACCAGACTGTGACAACCTACAACACAAGCACTAAACCAAGTCACATGGAGGAGCAGCCATGAAGGAGGAGCCCACGGGGGCTTGTTCATTGCACATTACCCACAGGAAGGAGTCGTGACAGCGTAGTTTCACAGCCAAAGGATTGTGTGGCCAAACCCACACAGCCATTACACCTTCCCTTTGTTGAGCAGATGACAAAAAAGAAATGAAAATGAAAGAGGCCCGACCGCAATAGCATAGAGGAAGGATGCATGTAGGCTTTGGGGGCAGGGCGTGTAGGGTTTTGGGAGTTGAGAGGGAAAAAGGGGCACGTGGGCCTCATGCGAGGACCCACGATGCCCTATTTTTTTTTTTTTTAAATCAATTTATTTAAATTTTTTGTGTCTTGTTTTTCTATATTTTATTTTTTATTATTATTATTATTATTTGTTTAAATTTAAATTAATCATAATTATTTTAAAAACAATTAAATTTTAACAATAAAGTTTAATTATTTCAAAAATCAAATTAAAGTTTAATTAAATTGTAAAGTTTAATTATCTCAAAAGCATTATTTAGTTTAATTTAAGGTAAAGTAAAGTTAATTTATTTATTTTTGTTTATTTCAAAATCATTATTTTAGAGTAAAGTTTAATTTTAAATTTTAAATTCTATTTCAACTAATGATATTAATGATTAATTAATTAAAGTGAGTAATTAATGTTAATACTTAAGTGCATAATTTAATCATTAAGTATGTTCAAGATCACATTAACTAGTTTTAAAAAGAAAGTTTTAAGGACTTAAACCATGATAAAAGGGGGAGGGGGTTTCATGCACGCTAGGAAGGTAAGTTAGGGGAATTGGCGAGTGTGGTGCAATGCTAGCGTAGCTACTAGGCAAGGGAGTCAATAGTTTTCTTAGGTGAAGACATCAAGCTTAGATTCTTTAACCCTGACCTAGCCACTTCCCCTAAAGAGAGTATCATTTGTTTACAGACAAGTAAAAAAAACTTACGCCTAACCCTGTTTTCAAGTTTAAGTTGCGCAAATGTGAATTGACCTAGATGCTCCCTGACAAACTTTTGGTTGATGCAGATTCAATTATACAGGATGGTTAGGGCTCAAGGAAATCGAGGCAGAGGGGCATCATCCCAGGGACCGCCAACACCACCACCACCATCGCCTGAATCAGCTCTCATTCTACGCTCTTTGGAGGACATAAATGAGACTTTAAAGGGGCGGCAGCCAGCAGGGATCGAAGTGTAGCTCCCACCATCTAGAACGGGTAATCCTGAAGCATCGAGGGATTCAAGGGGAGGGAATCCACCCGAAGACATCACTAGAGAAATGCAAAAGATTAAACTTCCAGAGTTCGCCAGGGGTCATGCCAGTGAATGTGCAGAGGCATGGTTGGAAGGAATGACAAGATGTTTCACCTTAAGAGACTATGCTTCCACATCAAAGGTGAAGATAGCAATCTTTCAGTTAAGGGACAATGCCTTGAACTAGTGGGGCAACCTGGAGAGGCAGTTGCACCTTACCCCAAACACCGTCTCTTGGGAACTTTTTGAGGAAAGGTTCTGAAGGAAATATCTACCAGCTTACTATGAGGAACAACAGGTGGGAGCATTTCATGCTCTAGTACAAGGAAACAGGACCATGGAAGTGTACAAGATCAGGTTTATGGAATTGGTAAAATATGTTTCATACATGGATAATGATCAACGACATGCAGAACGCTTTGTCTATGGGTTAAACCCTAAGATAAGGGCCATGGTGCGGATGTGGAAACTGTCTTCAGTAGTGGAAGAATTTGAAAATGCACATTATGCGAAGAAACACATGAACTTAAATGGAGGTACGAGATCGACCTTTCCGCATCATCCTGGATTTTTGGGGAAGGCCCCTAGGACCTTCTCTAGGGGAGGGAGCTCTAGGCCACCTCCTTATGGTAATAGAGTCACACCAAGGACAGTTGCCACAGGTATTTCAATGGCAGCAAGTGCAGCATCTCATTCATCACCAACGACACAGGCAGGTCCATGACCATCTCAGGGAGAAGCTAGTAGGGGCAGGGGTTCTAGGGGAAGGAACTCATTTCATAGACCGTCACAGATCAGTTCATAGGTTCCATCTCCTATTACATGTTGGGGGTGTGGAGGACCCCATTACCAGCGCAACTGCCCAGAGTTGCAAGCAAGATTTGTGCATAGAGAAGGAAAGGCCTTGATGGGAAGAGGAAGTGGTAGCCACCATATTTATGCAGCAGTTAATAATCGACAAACAGAACATCAATCCATGGTGGTGTAGTCGTCAGGTACGCTAAATCATATCAATGTTAAAATTTTATTTGATTATGGTGCTACAGATAGTTTCATTTCACCTCCTGCATTAGAAAAGAGTGGGTTGGCAGCCTACGAGCATGACGACTTTAAACAAGTAGAGATGGCTTCAGGGGAAAAACAAGCGGTAGGACCTAGCATTGATAATTGTCTAGTAGACCTAGGAGTGTGTACTATCAAGTTGAAGGTATACATCACTTATCTTAGGACATATGACCTAATCATTGGAATGGATTGGTTAGAAGCCCATCGAGCTATGGTAGATTGTTTCACAAAAAGGGTGCTTTGTGTTGACGATGAAGGAAGGCTAATAGAGATCCACGGTGTACGGAGAAAGGTGTCTCTATGCTTTATCTCAACTATGAAGGTTAAGTGGTGTGTGAGGCAAGGGTGTCGAATGTATGTAGTGGAAGTAGTGAATGAAAGGAAAGGACCCTCCTTGGATCAGTACCCAGTATTGTCAGAGTTTAAGAATGTTTTTCCGAATGAGCTTCCAGGGTTACCTCCTGAGAGGGAGCTTGATTTTACTATTGAGTTAAAACCTGGTGCAGAACCAATTTCCAAGACTCTGTATAGGATGGCAGCGCCCAAACTTTTTGAGTTGAAGATGCATCTAAAAGAGCTACTCGACTTGGGGATAATAAGGCCCAGTGTCTCACCTTGGGGTGCACCAATAATTTTTGTGAAGAAGAAGGATGGTTCCTTATGAATGTGCATAGATTACAAAGACTTGAACCGTGCTACAGTGAAAAATAGGTACCCAATGCCACGAATAGATGATCTCTTTGATCAGATGAAAGGAGCAGCGATTTTCTCAAAAATTGATTTGCGATCAGGGTATCACCAGTTAAGGATTAAGGAAGGAGATATTCCTAAAACTTCCTTTCGAACTCGGTTTGGGAATTACGAGTTCATTGTAGTACCTTTTGGATTGACCAATGCACCAGCAGTATTCATGAACCTCATGAATGGTGTATTCAGGAAGTACTTAGATCGCTTTGCACAAGTATTTTTAGATGATATCCTCATCTATTCCAAGAACGAAAGAGATCATGAGGAACACTTGCGAGTGGTGTTGTCTTGCCTTAGAGAAAACAAATTGTATGGGAAGTTGTCAAAGTGTTCCTTCTTCTAAAAAGAAATCCACTATTTAGGTCATATCATTTCCAGTGAAGGAATCTATGTGGACCCAGAAAAGGTAAAGGCCATTATGGAATAGCCGGTACCAAAAAATGCTCATGAGGTAAGAAGCTTCATGGGGCTAGCAGGTTATTATTGGAGATTTGTGGAAGGGTTCTCTAAAATAGCGAAACCCATCACCACTTTGCAGCGCAAGGGGGTCAGGTATGAATGTACAGAAGAATGTGATAGTGCATTCATCGAGCTTAAGAGGTTACTAACTAGTGTGCCAATTATACGAGTGTCAGATATGGAAAAGGACTTCACAGTCTGCACGAATGCCTTGAAGCAAGGGTTGGGGGTCATTCTAATGCAGGATGGAGGAGTGATACATTATGCGTCAAGGAAGTTGAAGAAACACGAGGATTTTTACGCTACTCATGATTTAGAGTTGGCAGTTGTAATGCTAGCTCTGAAACTTTGGAGGCACTATCTAGTAGGGTGAAACTTTGAGCTCAAAACAGACCATCAAAGTTTAAAACATCTCTTCACTCAAAGGGATCTGAATTCTAGGAAAAGGCAATGGAGTGAGTTTATGAGTGAGTACGATTTTGGTATTTCTTACATCAAGGGAAAAGAAAATGTGGTCGCGGATGCCTTGAGCAGGAGACCACATGTCTTCTCCTTGGTACCCTTAAAAGTCAATCTGAGGGAGCGTGTGTTGACGCAACTCCTTGGAGACAGTTTGTATTTAAAGGTTACTTCAAACCTCGAGAGTGGAAGGCAGTTAGATCCAAAGTATGATGGACATAGCCTGGAAGCAGATGGACTATTAATATATTGAGCAAGGATGTACATCCCTGAAAGTGGGGATATTCGAAGCATCATATTGAAGGAATCCCATAGAGCACTTTATTGTGCGCATCCAGGTGTGACAAAAATGTACACAGACATGAGGAAGCTCTTCTTCTAGGTAGGCATGAAGAGCGATGTAGTCCATTTCGTCACCAAGTGCCTAGAGTGTTAACAAGTGAAAGTTGACCACCATCACCCGGCAGGTCTTCTACAACCTCATGATGTTCCTATGTCCAAGTGGGAAGTCATTTCTATGGATTTTGTTGTGGGGTTGTTGGTCACATCTCATAGACACAATGCCATCCTTGTGATAGTTGATAAGTTGACCAAGAGTGCTCATTTTATTCTGGTTAGAGACACTTACGATGTCACTGACGTGGCATGCATGTTTGTAAGTGAGGTAATCCATTTGCACAGGATACCTAAGAAGATCATTTCAGATAAGGACTCCAGATTCACTTCTAGGTTTTGGACAAGTTTGCAGTCAGCGTTGGGGACTCAGATGAACTTAAGCATAGCTTATCATCCCGAAACGGATGGGAAAACTGAGAGAGTAAATCAAGTCATGGAAGACATGCCTAGGATGTATATCATGGATAATCAAACCCATTGGGAGAAGTACCTACCTTTGGTGGAGTTCGCCTACAATAACAGCTTTCATAGCTCCATCGGAATGCCACCCTACAAAGCTCTGTATGGATGGCCATGCAGAACACCATTGAGTTGGGAAAGATTAGAAGAGCGAGTAATAGTTGGACCAGAGTTGATTTAAGAGATGGAGGAACGGGTGATTCATATTAGGCAGAGACTAAAGGAAGCACAGGATAGACAGAAAATTTATGTGGATGCACACAGGACTGACCGGAGTTATAAAGTGGGAGATCAAGTTTTCATTCATATCAGGCCTAATAAGAGTACCATTCGGTTCGGGAAGGGGACAAAGTTTTCACCTCGGTTTATAGGACCGTTCAAAATCCAAGAGAAAATTGGACCCGTTTCCTATCGTCTCGTACTGCCACCCCACTTGCATAAAACTCATAATGTTTTTCATGTGTCTATTCTACGTCATTATGTTGTTGACGAATCACATAAACTAAATTGGAAGGAATTGCAGGTATCGGAAACAGGAACCCTCACAGTAGAACCGTTACGCATATTGGACCGTAGAGTCCGACGGCTCAAGAACCGTCTGGTAGACCAAGTTAAGGTTCAGTGGGACAAGTATAGTCCAGGATCTGCTACTTGGGAGGATGTCGAGACATTACGGAGAGATTAGCCCTCACTTTTTTTGACCACCTCAAGAATATGTTTCTCGAAGGTTGGGTGTATGTAACACCACCTTATGACTTAGACAGCTAGGATTACTTGAGGCTTATTCACCTTTATTTTCTATTCACAGTGAAACTATTAATGATACACTTGAACTTTTAAGACATATGAACCTTTATGAATGTTTAAATGTATTTGAATGATGATGGATATGATGCGATCTACTATGTGAATATAAATTCTATAAATGTTTAAATATCACTTGAATGATGATGGATATGATGCGATATACTATGTGAATGTGAATCCTATGAAGGTTTAAATGTTATTTGAATGATGATGGATATGATGCAACATATTATGTAAATGAAAATTCTATGAACGGGTAACGTTAATTGAATTATGGGGATATTATGAGATCTATTTCTAACTTGAAAACTTTGATGTTAAAGTTATTGGTACGTGGATACCAAATTGAGATTATGGTTGTATGCAATTACATGATGATAATGCATAGATATGTATGAGTTTGTCTTATAGACTAATCTACATGTCATTGGGCTATGAAATAGCCAACGGATGATGAGAATGAAAGTGGATGTCATGACCATTGACCGAGAAACAATATGGTATGAATATTTGTATGTGAAATTATATTAGTTTTAATTCATTTCTAAGATATGTGGACCAGTGCAGGTTTTCAGGTGGTGAGACTGCCTAAAACTGAATAAACGATGACAAAATTCCTAGCAACACGGTGCCATTGCATACTCCATTGTAGGGTGTGGACCCTTGTCCTTTTAAGAGGGGTGGAGGCATTTCCCACCATGTATCCATTGAAACCTAGAGTCATGGGAGGATGATGTTAGCTCACGCTCCCCTAGACGTGTGATGATGATTGTCAGTTGCCTGCTAGGGAAGCTTGGTCAAGATAGTGACACTTCCACTTACTGGTTCTATTTGGAGTTAGGTCAATATAGTTGACGCTCCAAGATAGTCCATCAATGGAAGGATGGGAATGGAATATGGAAGTAAGTTAGGGAGGAAGGATGAGTAGAAATAGATGAGAGTGTATGGAGATTTGCCTTATGGTGGAATTTATTGTTTTTTTTTCCTTCTGAAAAGCAAATGTGTATATATGCATATTCATAATTACTTAACTAAACTACAAATTGTCTAAATAAGCATTGTTGAGCTAGATTATTGTAATTAAGGGATTTCGCAAACATTTGATTGGTCTATTAACTTTTATAAAATGAATAGTCTTGTTGATTAGATTGGATGCATACAGAAATTACTATTGAGGTGATAGTTATTGTTATTAGTACATGCATGAGACTTGTATGTACTAGCTACACATGCATTTCTTGCACATGTACACTAGTATGTATGAATTTTCTTGGCTTGCTTACTGATAATGTTGGTTATTGGATATGAATGTGTGAACCATGTGTCTTTTCCCTTGTATCATAAAATACTTTAACTTCAGGATGAAGTTTCCTGAAGGGTGGGTGTATGTAACAACCCTAAGTAATTAATCAATTGTCATGATTTAAATAATTGTTTAATGTATATTAGTTTAATTAATTAATTAATTGTCCTGGTTAAATATTTGTTGAATGTTTATTGGTTTAATTAATTAATTAATTAATTAAACTTCATGATTTAATATTTGTTTAATAAAATCCAGCTTAATAAATTATTAATTATTACTTTGTATCGAAAGATCAACTCATTAATGAAAAGGGGATAAGGTGGTTGACACCTAATTAAGGGAGGGTAGTTGAGAATTAAATGAAGGAAGAAGGTGGTGAATGATGGGAGGGGAGGATAAGGCAAAGGGGGGGACATTATTTTGGGGGGATTGTATTACGGGCTCTGTTGGAGGGGAGGAGCGGGGTTGTGTGGTTTGTGGAGGAGCTTGTTGTGGTTTTGTTGAGGATCTTGTTGGAGGTCTGTCACAGGGGGCATCGGGGTTGCTGGGGATTTTGGGCTCGGAGGGCCAGGAAACCGCAAGGGTTCCTGTAGCTAGGGAGCCGGAGAGGCTCTATTCCTAGATGGATGGGAGGAAAAGATTTAGTTTTCAGGCAGTTTCAAGCAGTTTGCAACAACAGGAAAGAAGGGACAAACTTATTCTTCAAGAGGTATTTCTCTGGTACTAATTTTGTTCAGAATGAAATTTATGATATGGATTTATGTATGGAAAATGTGTAATATGTTGTGTAATCTGTTATGTGACTATTTTGGACTGTATAAAATGAGAATTTAATATTTAGCTGGTTAATTTGCTAGAACTTCAACATAAATTAGTTAGATTTGTTGTAATGCAAACAAAAATAGAAATTTGATGTCATGTTCAAGAAAGGAAACGTAATTTAGATTATAAACTTACCATTTAACTTTGAAGCCTTAGTAAAGGGTTTTACATAGAAAACCATCTTTCCATATTCCCATGCTTTGCATCTCCATATGAACCTATGGTACATGAATTATCATGTATTGCAAGTGGATTTCACACCTAGAATCCACATCTGATATGCATAATTATCATATGGAATTCTTTCTCCAAACAAGAATTTCATTAGGGTTTTCCTTGTTGCTTATTGAACCCAATATCTGATCCAACAACTTCTTAAAGAAACCAAATGTATAATGAAGAATTGTATGTGTCCTTATTTATTCTATATGTAGACATATCTATCACTTTTTCTATTTCAATTGTAACCATAACATCTAAAAACATGCATACAACAACATTTGTTCGCTAAAACCGCAATATACCATTCTCATAACATATGCACAATTTTTCCCCTTTAAGGTCACCAGAATTATTCTTGTTTACTTCATGTGAATCATGTTTCTCATGTCACAATTATGGGTGATTAAATGGAATCCTTTTTCCAATACTTTTCCAATGAATTCTTTCTTTCTCAATTCTGAGTTTTGAGCAGAAAGTTATAGTCATTTGATTATTACCCAAAAACTCCTTCATCCAGGTGCAATTTTTAACTATGTTTATGCATCCTTGCACCTTCTCCTTTGGAAATTTTACAGGAGCTCAACTGGGTTCCTTCATGAACATATTATAGACATCATGGCCAAGTATCATCCTCATCTAATATCCAAGATGCTAGATACATCCTATCGAATTTTTGGGCCAATTAATATTTTTGGCCCTAAATGTTACATGTACCTTCTATGCCCTCCTATACATTTTTATGTGTCCAAATTTATATTTTGACTCCATGGTTGTCTTTAATGGTTCAATATATTTTTGTATACTACTCTTTTGCCTCAATATGATTCTGGAGCGGGGAGTTATGGCCCTTGGAAGTTAAGTGGGTCTCCAAATTTACCTTGTACTATTTGGCATGTAACTTCATCATACTAGCTCCATTTAATGAATGGTTTACACTATTAGAAATCTATCTTTGAGCTCTTTAATTTTAGATATAGAGACAAAGTGTACCTTGATACACATTGTTATCATGGTTTTCGAGTAGATGAAAGCATTGTTTAGGCCTCCAAAAATGGCCTGCAACTTGAACACTTGGAAAAATACTCATTTTCTGGCAATTTTTAATATTAAATTCAAAATGTGATTATTTTGTATTGACTAGAAAACTAGCATGGCACCCAAGTCCACCTGTCAGATCGAGGTGGTTCCATTTCAACTCCCTGGCCACCCAATTCTTCTCTGTTTGCCTCGACCTTCTTCTTCTTTCACCTTATCTCTTCCCCTTTATTGACGCGCACATTGTATATTTTGGGACCGGTAGGTCCTTGGCTTCCATGTGGAACCTTTTTATTAGGTCACGGTAATGGGTGGGACCCATCCCACACCCATTTACCTCGGTGCACGAAGTTTCATGTAGCATTAATTTAACAGTGGAGGTCTGGGAGGTGTCGGCAATGATCGATAGCCCACATCGCATCACGTCCCCCCTACCCCACCGAACATTAACACAAAGGGGAGGGGACATGAAACTTAAACCTAGTTACATTTTTTGCATCAGCGCATTACGAACCCCCCGCCTAGGGTTAGCCTAAACCCACAGGACACCCCCCCCACACACACACAATAAGGTTTTGTGGGTCCAGTTCATGGTTTCGCCAAGCGGGCAGACTTTGCCACTCTAGATCCACATCGACCACCACCACTATCATTTCTACCACCCTTTACCTACCACCATGGTAGTACATTCCAACTGAAACATGGCTTCCATGTCACGTTGACATCAACATATGGAAAATTTTCCAATTTTTCCCATTTTTTCCTAATTTTCCAATTTTTCCCATTTTTTCTAATTCGTAATCATGTTTACTGTCGCCATTGAAGATATACAACCAAGATTATCGCAGCCAATTTTTTCCCTATGAGTTCCAATCCAACTTCTGCATCTACCATTTTTCCCTGTACGCAGTTGAACGACATTCTTAGAACGGATTTAATTCAAATTCATCTATAAATTGGGAAATTTATTTAACCAATTTTCACCCAGTCTATCGTGGCTTTACTGTAAATTCAAATTCACCCAATTACAGGTCTAAATTTTCTTAGAAAGGGATTATAAATTGGGAATATATAATCCTTGGACCAAATTTCTCAAATTCCCCTTGAACTTAACAACATAAATTGGGACTTTTTTTCGAATTTCACCCAGTTGCTTCCAATTTCTCAATGGATGCACTATAAACTCGAAATTTGGCCATATACAGACCCAAATTTGTTCATTTTGCAATTAAAATTTGGATATTTCCAATCCTTGGCTAAATCCCCTCAAATTTCTCATGAAATTTCTCCAATTTCACTATAGTAATTTCAGCAAACAAGTTTATGTAAATCCTAAAGGGCAACAACTTTATGTAAAGCCTTCCAAGTGTTCCTTGGGGTTCAAGAAGTGGAATATTTGGGTCATATTATATATCATGAAGGTGTAAAAGTGGACCCTAACAAAATTAAATCTATGAGAGAATGGTCAATTCCCAAAACTATGAATAAACTTAGAGGATTATTAAGGTTGACAAGCTATTATCATAAGTTTATCAAGAATTATGGCCAGATAACAGCACCTCTAATAGCATTATTGTATATGTCGAATGTGATATTCATGTGGAAAGAAAACCAGTACTTCATGATCAAGTATGGGAATTCCTACATCATCAATGCACACAAAGGTAAATTGAATATCTTATTATTAAGTGTTAACCAAACCAAAAAGTTGATTACCTCCAGTAAGAAATATGTGTTTCTTTTCTCAAGGCGGAATCAACCAGGTGATGAATCGGTAAGGGTAAAGGAATCCTTGGAGGGATGTACTAAGGATCAAAAAAAATAGTTGGAGGATTTTTTATAGGCATATAGAGGAGTCTTTGAGGATCCTAAAGGGCTGCCACCTAAGAGGGAAGTGTAGCATGAGATACAGTTGTTTCCTTACTCCCCATTACCAAATATTTGTCTCTAAAAATAGTCCATTCTGGAAGCAAATGAAGTGAAGAAAAAATTGTAGAAGCTATTGGAGTAGGGAGTAATTCGACCAAAAACCTAACCTTGTGGGTCGCCTATTATCATAGTAGCCAAGAAGGATGGGACTTGGAATATGTGTATCGACTACAGATATTTCAACAACATTACACTCAAGAATCAGTACCCTCTACCCAAGATCAATGATTTCTTAGACCAGTTGCAGTAACTCAAGTACTTCACCGAGATGGATCTAAAATTGGGATACCACTAGGTATGCATCAAATAAGAAGACACCTAGAATATCTCATTCAATACAAGGAAAGGTCTGTATGAATGGTTGGTCATGTCATTTGGTTTATGTAATGCACCAGCTACATTCATGAGACTAATGAATGATGTATTGCACCCATATTTAGATTTATTTTTTATAGTTTATTTGGATGATATATTGGTTTATCTCTCTACCTGGGAGGAGCACATCTCACATCTCATGAAGGTGTTAGAGACTCTAAAAATGCACCAATTGTTTTCTAACCTCAAGAAATGTGAGTTTTCTCAGTAGTCATTGGTGTATTTTGGGTATGTGATCAGTGGAGGAGAGCTCAATATAGATCCTGCAAAAATGGAGGCCATCATAAAATGGCCAATTCCTACTAATGTCACTGAAGTTAGGAGCTTTGTTGGGGCAGCACAGTATTTACATAATTTCATAGCATCTTGTTGTGGCCACAACAACCCACTTTTATTTTATTTTTATAAGAAAAAAAAAAGGGGTGCCCTACCAAAATTTGAGCTCTAATGCCTAATCCACTACTACTATAAGCCGACTAAATATCCTTGATATACCTTAAAGGGGTTAGGGATTCAGATATTTGTTGATGATTTATATTTGAGGATGTTTGTCACGATTAATCTTGTTCTTTCAGTTGTTCTTCATTATACCTTTGATTTATGATGTTTTTTATCCTTGTGTGATGAGATAGATAGGTTGTCTTTTGAACCTTTTGCATTAATTGATTTTAATGGATTTAAAGGTGTTTTTTTATCCTATATGATTGCAAGGTTTAATGCTTTGTTTTATGACTTGAAGAGAAATTTCTTTTAAGGATCTGGTGTTTCCTCATGTGTTGGCTTGTACTATCATCCCACTACAGCATTGAGAAGTGAATAGTTGGCTTGAATGAAAATCATATTTTTAATTTTCATATTGTACCTGTTGTCATCATATTCATACTTCAAGATCTCACATGTTAATCAAATTCCTCAATTTAAAATACATAACTAGAATCATAGGATATTTAATTTTTTCCAAGAGTTTGAGATGTTGTTTTCGATTAGATGCAAGAAATCAAAATATTTCTACAGATCTTTCATGACATTTGTTTACAACGGTAGATTGTTCATAAAAGGCCAGGATCATAGATTATTTCTATTAAGAAATTCCTTCTTTTCATTTTTTGAACAAGCCCGTCTCTTTTTCATATATTTGTTAGTAAAATGGCAAGGGGAAAGAATGTAGATTTTATAACCTATTAGCAAGTGTCTTATTCCTTGTATAGCAAAGTCAATTATTCATGTGGTTGTAGTGATGGGGTTGCAGAGTCATTTCCTATGCAAGATACTTATGATGTTGCAAGTTCTCAAGAGAATCATGCCTAAATAGAAGACAAATCTTGTGCATAGTCAAGGAAGAATGATCATATGCATGTTGTCATAGAGGACATGAAACTGTAGAGCAAAGCCTCCAAGTGTTTGAAAGAGTTGGAATCCCCAATTTTTTCTATATCCGCAACAACCTTTGAATCCTTATATGTTGAGCATGTCTTAAACCTCAAATCTTTATAAATTGGAAACCCAAAACTTTTACCCATCCAGATCCTGCTTTAACTTTGTCTCTCAAATCATCCAAATCTCAGATTTCTAGGTGTGGAACATTGATCAAGATTTATTGGGGATTTATCATCAGAATTTCCAAAGCAGGACTTTATCATGGGTTATATATTGCATATTTTATTCCAGGAATTACTTTGGGGAATTAATTTTACATCGAGAATTTACCATCAAAATTCCACTATTCGGAAATTACTTTTACCTCAAGGATTGACTTTACCTACCATGCATTTTTCCCAAAATCCAAAATTGTATTATCCTTATTGTTTTACTATTTGAGATTATATTTTTTTATTTTATTTTTCGTAACTTTATACCCCTCCTAACTCCACATACAAATAACATGGGGAGGAAAAACATTATAAATCACTTGGAATCACTTCCCACAATGCATGTGGGATAAATCACCATGCTTATAAGATCAACAGTCAAGATTAACCTTGAGATGAGATCGACGGTTGTTGAGCGCTAACTTTAGAGGGCCTTATATCGAGTTTTAGAAGACCAAATTGGGCGTGAGATGGCTTGTTGGAAATATGGAGGAGTGAAGATGTTGGTAGAATTATTTTTTCCATATTGATAGAAGAAATGACCAAAAATTTGAGAAAATAGGAGGCATGAATTTTCTTGGATATTGACTGTGAATTATTCCACAGCTCATAACTCGGGTTTCTAAAGGCCAAATCAGTAAAATAAGAGCGCATTGGAAAGCTCAGGAATTAAGGAATAATATGAAATAGTTTATATTTCCTAATTGACATCAACAAATTCTCATATTTAATTAATACAATTGTCAATATCTCATATTTTAATCCAATATAAATGGATTTATATGTTTTCATTATTGTCTCTTTGACGGGAATGCATGGGGAGGTGAAATGTTCCAATGAAGACACAGAAGCCCAAAAAATTAAGAGTATAAGAAGAGGAAATGTTGTAACTACACCAGAGAAGAGGAAGCGAGGAGTCCATAAGAGGAACAGTCCCAGTGAAAATGATTGAAAGATGTTATAAATGCATTTTTTCCCTAGTCAGTAGAGGGGGTTGGATATCCCAGAATTGGGTCTTGTATAACTATTTATCGGGGGGATGGATTGGAATGATATAGGCTTGTACTTATATCTCAATCATATGAATTATTTATGTGAATTAATACATTGGCAAGTTGATTCATGGTATGTTCATTCGATAGTGCATTGTTGTTTGGTTGTTTTCTATAGATGTTCGCAATTTGTCACTATTGTCAATTATCTCTATAGGAAATAATTGTGAATAGATTATGAGATCAATTATAGGGACATATTCATTTTCATCTATATGTGTATGGGTATGCCATTATATTTTCTTATTGAGAAATATGAACTATTTATGTTTCCATGAGTAAAATTGTATGCATGCAATTGTGTTTTTGTTACTATCATGATAGGATTGCATTTGTGTATTAGAATGGGACTGCATTTAGGATTTATTCAAATTTAAATGAACAAGTCTCTCTTCAGAGAGAAATCCATGGAAATTTCCCACAAACCAATGGAAATTGCCATACCAAACGAGAGTAGGTCTGATTGGGACCTACCATCGAGTAATTCTCCCTCATGTTAGCATTGGGCATTTTTTCCATGTCAACACATCATTTTCAGTGGTAGCTACACCACTCCATGGCATAACAATGAGTGGTAATATTTTTTAGTGGGGAAAGAATCAATATAAATCTTTCGATGAGATAAAATGAAATATCATTCAAGCACTCATTCTTTCATTGTCTAACTTGCAGAATCCCTTCGAAGTGGAGACAAATGCAAGTGGGTATGTTATGGGAGGATTTTTTATGCAAGGAAATAAGTCAATATGTTATCATTATTATATGTTTCATGGGGGGTTTTTGAAATACACTACATATGATAAGTACATATATGCCCTGTTTAAAACTATTAATAATTGGAAGCAATATCTGATGGGAAAGGAAACCATTACATGCACTAATCACCAGACACTATAGTATTTGTAGGCCCAAATTAAGCTACAACAAACTAGACATTACAAGTGGATGGGGGTTTTGCAACAATTTCATCTGGTCATCAAGTGTAATAAAAAAAAGAAATAATAATTTTACAGACATCCTTTCAAGGCCATCCACGTCCAAGAGTACAGCTTTGGGAACTCTTATGCACATGGATCCTTTTGTACATGATGAGAAAATTAGAACTTTAAAGAGATGTTGCAGCAACTACAAGGCCAAATTCATTAGAAGAAGATGAAAGTAAGGCATAATATCATTTCCATAATGGGTTTCTCTACAAGGTAGACAAGCTCTATGTTCGTAAAGGTGAAATATTGAAATTTATTAGAGAGGCTCACATCTCCAAGGTTGCAGAACATTTTGGTGTTGAGATTATGGTTTCTAACTTACAAAGATATGTGTATTTGCCCAAAATGAAAGAATATGTATCTTGGTATATGAGAGGATGCATGCTTTGTTGTAACAACAAACCCAGTAATAGGAAATAAGTTGGTCTATGCAATCCTTTACATGTACCCACTCAACCCTGGGAACAAATTTCCATGGATTTTGTGGGTGGTTTTCCAACAACCAGGAAGGAATATGACTATTTGTTTGTGGTAATTGATATGTTCAGAAATATGTGCATTATTATGCCTTGTAAAAAGTCCATCAAACGACTAGAAGCATCAAACATGTTACTTGAACAAGTCTAGGTGCACTTTGGGATACCAAGGAGCATCATCTCAGATAGGGATACCATATTTCTCAATGTATTTTCGACTACACTTTGGGATAATATGGAAACAAATTAGAAGAGATATACACCATTCCATCCACAGATAGATGGGTAGAAAGAAGTATTCAACATGATGTTGATACATCTTTTGAGGGGTTACAATCAGAAGCATCCAAATGCCTGGGATTAGAATTAGATCTACATTCAATGCTCTTATAATAGAGAAGTCCAAACTTCTACAAGTAAGTCCCCTTTTGAAACTTGCTTTGGATATTTTCCACCTTCACCCTTGGATGTTGTTTATGGACAGCAAAGAGGAGTGAGGAAAGGAATCATAGGAGAAGCATTTAATGCAGATAATTTTTTTGAAGAGATTAGGAAGATCCATTTGTAGGTACATGAGACGTTGCATAAGTCATAGAAAAGGTACAAGGAATGACATGATCATCATAGAAAAAAATCATTCAAAGTAGGAGACAAAGTTTGATTATAGTTGAACAATAAAATACTAAGGGGCCTTGGTAAGAATATCAAGGCTCTATTGTATGTCCCTTAAGAGGTATTCAATAAGGTGGGAGATAACTCCTACAGACTCAGTCTACCCCCATACATGTGCATTTACTCAATAGTGAATGTGGAAAATTTAAAACTCTATGAACCTTCCATGTTTCATCAGGAGGAGGAGAAAGTCCTACCTACCATAGAGGACTTATCACCAGATGCTCAGGAATATTTTGAAAAGAACATTTTTTTGCAAAGGAATTCCATAACTACAACATAGGGGCAACATGACCTTCGGCACAATGGGTTGAAAGGACAACTTCCAAGAAAATAAAAATGGAACTCCATGGATAAGGTAAAGGAAAAATTTCCTTACCTCATTTAGTAAAGATTTTTGGGACAAAAAGATTCCATAAATGGGGAGTAATGATCCAAATTGGATCATCATATAATTTTTCATCTATCCTGGTACTTTTGGGGTGGAAAAATTGGATGAATTGGCTTGCAGAGCCCGATTTGAAAAATTGGTGTCCAAAACCTTCAGAATCCATTTTGAGGCATTAAACAAAAAAAATTGGGGTTGAAAAGTTTGGAACATGTGCAGACACCCTTGACATTGATATACACATCAATATCTTTCCAAATATGCAAAAATCACCTCAAATGCAGCTCATATGCGAAATTTATGTCTCCTGCAAGTTGACCTGCCTTGTTGACCACCATGGTCTGAGTGGATGTCACATAAGCCTCCATTACTCACACATATGGGTCTAGACACATGTGGAGTTTCAAAATTATTCTATAAGGTCCAAACCTTATCTATAATTGAGGGTTGAGGAAGTCAAAACCCTAACCCTAAACAACTATCAAACTTTTTTAAATACAGGGATGTTGGGAGGAGAAGGGGTACCATTCATGAGCATGATATTTGTTCCATAGTTGAGTAGATAATATAGGATTGTTATTTTTATAGAATAAAAGAGGAAGACAAGATTATATATCATCCATGCATTCCATAGTATCAAAGGAAACTACACAGTGAGTGCCTCTTTCTTTGTATTTGCATTTCCATCATTGAAGAAAAGAGAGTAGAGCATAGGCCTCACCTTCTAGATAGTGTTTCTCCCGTATTTAGTTTCCCAGTATATATCTTGTGTCCATTTGTGTGTGGATGGCATGTTATTTTTCTACTTTCTTTCATTTTTTTTATTTTAGTTATTTCATGAATTCAAGAAAAGCTAGTAATTAATTAATCTGGGATCTAAGGAAAATTAGTTTGCATAGTTTAAAATTTCATAAAATTATAAGATATTTTCTAATGAAATATTCCAGTGGAATATCCATGGAAATTTACACATCATATTGGTATCAAAGAAGTTTTCTTTGGGGTATTTGTGGAAATTTGTAGATCTAAGAATTGGCTTAAGAATAAAGTTGTAGAACCCTAGCCATGGTGGAAGAGTTTATTCACAACAACCCTTGAGATATAGAAAAAGAGATATTTGCAAGGATGGAAGAGAAAGTCACTTTTATCTCTCACAATATGACCCCCCTTTTCGTGGCTCTGGAAAAAAATATCATACCATTCAGGGAAGTTGGAGGCCCTAACTCAAAGATCGGATCAAAAGGAAACTGGGAGATAATGAAGACCCAAAAAAGGAGTCCAGGAAAGAGCCTGAGAAAGAGCATCCAAGTTCTAGTTCCATTAACCCTTCATAGAATTTATTTAAAATGGAAGCAAAAGTGGATATCAAGCCATACCAAGGTGATATCGATGCAGTAAATGTGAATAATTGGTTGTAACAGTTATAGGTATATTTCAGTTTCCACCATATAGAGGAAGAGCAGAAGGTTTTGTTTGCTAGACTAAAATTAAATGGCTATGCATTGTCCTAGTGGGAAAGTCACATGAAAACACATAGGCTAGAGCATGATCATCTAGTAAGTAAGTGGGAGGATTTCAAAACCCTTGTTAAGTCATAGTTTTACCCTATTGAGTATGTAAAGGACCAATGGATCTGTTGGAATTACTTCAAGCAAAGATAGGGGCAAAGTGCGCAGGAGTACACCACTGAATTCAAGAAGATGGCTATCATGCTAGGTATATCTCTCGAGAACCCATATGTACTACTCAAGTATTTGGGGGGTATATATAGTCATTTGTGAAAGAAAGTGATGCTCTTAAATCCTAGGATATTTGATGAGGTTGTGAGCATAGTATCTGATAAATATAGGCCACAAGAAAGGACATCTAAGTGGTTCCAAATAGAAAGAGCACCAAGACACTTCCAAAGAGGGGACGAAGAAGTGGAAAGGGAAAGACAAGAAGATGATAGCCATTGTACATCAATGTAGGGATCCAATTAACCATTATAACCATTGTGATATCGATGGTATCACTCAAGAAACGTGTTGGAAACTACATCCATAAATGAATCCTAAGAACCGTAAGAAGGATTCCAAGAAGAAGAAATTTCTAGCCATGGATTCAAGAAATTAGGTAGAGAGCAACTCAAACGTGGATGAGAAGATTACATGCACTTAAGTGTACAAATAGGTGAATATGATTAACCTTCATCGCAAGGAAGAGGAGATTACAACACTCTTCCCTATCAATATTGAGGTTAAGAATACCAAAGTAGACACTCTATTTGATTCCAATTCACAGGCTAATATTGTAGCATTTGTTCTAGTCAACAAGCTTGGGTTGTAGGTTCATGATCATCTAAGCACATACCCATTGGGGTGGGTGAACAAGGATGTAGAATCAAGTTCACGATACAGTGTAAGATCAAATTTGTTGTAAGTGCATATTTTATTGATGAAGTGGAGTTAGATGTAGTACCCATTGATGTTTGTGGTGTAGTGACTGGAAGCTCCTACATGTATATGAGGGATATGATATTCACGTGGAGAGAGAACCAATACTACTTGATCAAGGATGGGAATTCCTACACCATCAATGCACACAAAAGTAAATCAAAGATATCACTAGTAAGTGCTAACCAAAAAAAAAAGTTGATTAGTTCCAGAAAGAAATATGTGTTTCTTCTCTTAAGGTATAATCAACCGGGTGATGAATCGGTAAGGATAAAGTCATCCTTGGAGGGATGTACTAAGGAGAAAGAATAGAAGTTGGAGGATTTTCTATAGGAACACAGAGGAGAATTCCAGGAGCCTAAATTGCTACCACCTAAGAGGAAGTGGATCAAGAGATACAGTTGTTTCCTGACTCCCCATTACCAAATATTGGGTTATACAGATAGTTTATTCTTGAAGCAGATGAAGTGAAGAAATAATAGCAGTAGCTGGAGGAGAAAGCAGTAATTTGACCAAGTACCTCACCTTGTGGGTCACCTATTATCATAGTACCCAATAAGGATGGAACTCGACACATGTGTATAGACTACAGAGCTTTGAAAAAGATTACACTCAAGAATCGATACAACAAACCAGACATTACAAGTGGATGGGGTATTTTCAAAAATTTCATTTGGTCATCAAGAATAAGAAGGGAAGCATTAATAAGTTGGAAAACATAATTTGAAGGCCACACACATCCAAGATTATAGCTTTGGGAACTCTTATGCACATGGATCCTTTTACCCATGATGCATACAAGGAGGCTTGCGCAAAAGATGAGGATTTTAAAGAGGTGTTCTAGAATATACAGGGCCAAATTCATGTATAATAAGGTGAGGATAAGGTTGACTATCATCTCCATAATGGGTTTCTCTACAATATAGTTCAAAATATTTGTGTTCCTAAAGGTGAAATATTTTATCTTATCAGAGAGGATCACACCTCCAATGTTGCAAGAAATTTTAGTGTTGGGAAGATGGTTGCTAACATACAAAGATGTGTGTATTGGCCCATAATGCAAGAATATGTAGCCCAGTATATTACATGATGCTTTATTTGTTGTACCATCAAGCCTAGTAATAGGAAGCAAGGTCTATACCATCCCTTACCTATTCCCACTCAAACTTGGGAAAGCATTTCCATAGATTTTGTGGGTGGTTTTCCAACATCCAAGAAGGGACATGAGTATCTATTTGTTTTAGTTGATAGGTTAAAAAATATGTGAATTATTATGCCTTGTAAAAATAACATCAAAGGACAAGAAGAAGCAAACAAGTTATTTCAACAGGTTTGGGTACACTCTGGGATACCAAGGAGCATCATCTCAGATAGGGATACCATATTTATGAGTTCCTTTTGGCATACACTTTGTGAGAATATGGACACAAAGTTGAAGAGATATATAGCATTACATCCATAGACAGATGCGAAGATATAAGTAGTCAACAAGATGTTGGTACATATTTTAAGGGGTTACAATCAAAAGCATCCAAAGACCTGGGACGAAAATATAATCTACATTTAACACTCTTATAAAAGAGCAATCTTTACTTCTACAAGTAAGTCCCCTTTTGAAACATGTTTTGGATATTTTCCACCTTTGGCATTGGATGTTGTGTATGGACATCAAGGAGGAGTGAGGGAAGACATCCCAACAGAAGCATTGAAAGTGAATAGTTTTGTTGAAAATATTAGGCAAATCCATTTTCAGGTATAGGAGATGTTGAAGAAGTCACGGGAAAGGTACAAGGCATGAAATGATTAGCATAGAATAGAAAAATCATTCAAAGTGGGAGATAAATTTTGGCTACAGCTAAAAAAGGAAATACTACAGGGTCTTGGTAAGAATATCAAGGCTCTATGGTATGGTCCTTTTCAAGTATTTTAGAATGTGGAAGATAACACCTACAAACACATTCAACCCCCATACATGTGCATTTACTCAATCATGAATGTGGATAATTTGAAACTTTATGAGACTTCCATGTTGGATCAAGAGGAAGAGAAGATCCTACCTACAATAGAGGGATTATCACTAGATGCTTGGACAGATTTGGAAGAGGATAAAGTTTTGAAGAGTAAGAAAGGAAATACAAGAAAAGAAAAATGGTACTCATGGAAGAAGGTACAGGAAAAATTTTCTCACCTCATTGAGTAAAGATTTTTGGGACCAAAAGCCTCCCTAAATGGAGAGGTATGATATAGATTGGATCATCATATAATTTTCCATCTATATTAGTACTTTCTTGGTGGAAAAAATTGGAGGAATACGCTTGCAGGGCCATTTTAGTGGCAAGTCCCAGTTTGGAAAATTGGGGTCTAGAACCTTTCAGATCCACTTTGAGGAATTAAATGGATTTTTTGGGGTTATAGTCTTTAAGTCCCTTGAAAATTGGGGTTCAGGAAACCCTCTCTGCATCCACTTTGAGGAACGTCGGATTTTGGGTTATGTGGGTCTTTAAACCTTTGTTAACACCCCATACTTTTTATCTACACACCAAGACCTTCTAGCAATGCAGCACCATCAATCAGAGAGCTCTATATGTGAAAGCGGGTGGCTGCCTCCCCATAAGTTGACACCCGTGTTGACCACCATGGTACGAGTCGATGCCACATCAGCCCCCATTACTCACACATATGTGGATAGATACATGTGTACTTTCAAGAATATTCTATAAGTTCTAAACCTTATCAATAATTGAGTTTTGAGGAAGTCAAAACCCTAACCCTAGATGAATGTCGACCTATGTTAAATATTGGGCTTCCAAGAGGAGAAGGGGTTCCATTCTTGAGCATGGTATTTGTTCCATAGTTGAGTAGAGAATATAGGATTGGTATTTTGAGAGAATAATGAAGGAGGAAAAGATTCTATAGAAACAATACATGCCACGGTGTCAAAGGAAACTCCACAATGGGTGCCTCTTTCTTTGTATTTGCATTTCCAACACTAAAGAAAAGAGAGAAAAGTATGGGCCTCACCTTCTTGTTGGGTTTTCTCCCGTATTGGGTTTCCTGGGATATATCTTGTGTTCATTTTTGTGAGGATGGTGTTTTCTTTTTCTCCTTTATTTTATTTTCATATTTCAGTTATTTCATAAATTTAAGCAAAGATAGTAATTAATTAATCTGGTATCTAAAAAAAATTAGATTGCATGGTCCAATATTTCAGAATATTAAGATATGTTGTGATGAATTGTTCCAATGGAATATCCACGGAATTTTACAAATCGTATTGGTATCAGAGAAATTTTATTTTTGGTATTTGTGGAAATTTTTGGATCTAGGAATTAGATTAAGAAGGAAGTCGTATAACCCTAGCCATGGAATATGAGTTTGTTCACAACAACCCTCGAGATCCAGCAAAAGAGACATTTTTTAGGTTGGATGAGCAATTTGTTGATATCTAATGCAATATGACTCTCCTCATGGTGTCTCTATAAACAAGCTCAAACCATTTGGGGAGGTTGGAGGCTCTAACTCAGATATCAAATCAGATGGGAAACTATGAGATAATGAAGACCTAAAAAAGGATTCGAGGAAAGATCCCAAGAAAGAGAAGCCAAGTTCCAATGTGATTCTCTTTCATAGTCTTTATTTAAAATGGAATTGAAATTGGATA
The DNA here is from genome assembly GCA_010110895.2 of Picea sitchensis. Classification (NCBI taxonomy): domain Eukaryota; kingdom Viridiplantae; phylum Streptophyta; class Pinopsida; order Pinales; family Pinaceae; genus Picea; species Picea sitchensis. The sequence goes on from SNQJ01S0001798.1 coordinate 82,495, forward strand.
TCAAGCAATACCAAGGTGAGATCGATGTAGTAAATTTGAATCATTGGTTGCAACAGTTAGAGTTATATTTCAGTGTCCACCATATAGAAGAAGAGAAGGATTTTTTTTTTGCCAGACTGAAATTAGAGGGCCATGCATTAACCTCATGGGAAAGTCACACGAAAATACTTAGGATGGAGGGAAATCCACCAATAAATAAGTGGGAGGATTTCAAAACCCTCATTAATTCCTATTTCTACCTTATTAGGTATGTAGAGGACCATTCAATCCATTGGCATTACTTCAGGAAATGTTAGGGGCAGAGTGTGAAAGAGTACACCATGGAATTCATGAAGATGGATTTCATGCTAAGTATCTATCCCAAGAGCCCATATGTAATCCTCAAGTAATTGGGGGCTATAAATAGTCATTTGTGAAATCAAGTGATGCTCTTCAAGCCTAGGACAATTGATGGGGACTATGTGCAAACAAAATATCTAGAAAATACAAGCCACAAGAAAGGATAACCAAGTGGTTCCAAACAAAAAGAGCACCAAGATGCTTCCAAGGATGGGAAGAAGAAATGGAAGGGGAAAGACAAGAATATGATAGTCGCTACACATCAGTGAAATTATCCAAGTAACCATTGTAATATCGATGGTCACAATGAATAAAAGTGTTGGAAACAACATCCAGAGCTAAACCCTGAGCATCATACAAAGGATGTCAAGAATAATAACCTTCTAGCCATGGATTCAAGCAATTAGGTAGAGAGGAACTTAGGTGTGGATGTGCATATTGCCTACACTTGAGTGCAGAAAGAGGTGAATATGAGTATCCTTCATCACAAGGAAGAGAAGGACATGACAAACTCTTCCATATCAATATACAAGTCAAGAATACCAATGTAGATGCTCTATTCGATTCCATTTCATGGTTCAATCTCATAGCAGTTGATCTAGTCAGTAACCTTGGGTTGGAGGTTCATGAACATCCAATCCCATAACCATTTGGGTGGGTGAAAAATCATGCATAAATCAAGGTCACAAAATAGTGTAAGATTAAATTCGTTGTAAGTGCATATTTCATTAATGAAGTGGAGTTAGATGTAATACTCATTGACATGTGTGGTGTAGTGTTTGGAATCTCTTACATGTATATGAGGTATGTGATATTCATGCAGAGAGAAAATGAATACCACCTAATCAAGGATGGAAGTTCCTACATCAACAATGCTCACAAAAGGCGAATCAAAGATCTCACTAGTTAGTTCTAACCAAGCCAAAAAGTTGATTAGTTTATGTAAGAAATTTTTGTTTCTTTTCATAAGGGGTAATCATTTAGGTGATGAATCAATAAGGGTAAAGGAATCTTTGGATGGATGTACTAAGGAGAAAAAACAACAGTTGGAGGATTTTCTACACACATACAGAGGATGGTTCCCAGAGACTAAAGGGATTCCACCTAAGAGGGAAGTGGATCACAAGATACAGTTATTTCCTGACTCCCCAATACCAAATATTGGGCTATACAGACAGTATGTTATGGAAGTAGATGAAGTGAACAAACAGTTGTAGAAGCTACTAGAGTAGGGAGTAATTCAACCATGAACCTAACCTTATGGTCCACCTATTATCATAGCACCCAAGAAGGATGGGACTTGGCAGATGTGTATCGACTATAGAGAATTGAACAAGATTACACTCAAGAACCAATAACCTCTACCTAGGATCGGTGATTTGTTAGACCAGTTGCATCATGCCAGGTACTTCACCAAGTTGGATCTCAAATCGGGATACCACCAGGTCCGTGTCAAAAAATAAGACACTTGGAAGACCCCCTTTAAGACAAGTGTTATCGCTGAAATTTCGTCTGCAAATGGTTACAGGAATCCAGCAGTTTCAAACAGTTATGAGTTCACCCATGGACCAAAATTACCAAAAAATCATTTCCAAAAGGTCTAAAACTATACAACCAGTGATAAAATTAAGGTGCACTATGACTACACAGGGCGCACATGCACATGCGCCATCCAGAAACGCAAGAAAAGCACATATGCGCACGATGCGCGACTGTGGTCGCTAAAAGCCGTGCACACCTGAGAATGATGCATTTATGAGATTGTTCAACCTCCCACCCACTTTTGGTTCAGCTTCCAAGTTGATTTGACATCCAAATCTCGGCTGCATCCAACTGGGTGGCTGGTCAAAGACCTAAAAATGCCCTAAACAGCCCCTTTTCACACTAAAAGTTGGTTGCACAATACCTCAAAGTGGTGCTATAAAACAAGTCCATGGGTGCACTACATTTTCAAGGAATTCATTTGCAAGGTTATGCTTCCGCTATTCTCTTAGAGAATCCTCTTTTCTCATCAAGAGTATACTAGCATCATTACATTGGGCAATCCATCTCACCTCTTGGGTGGATTAGCTTGGGATTCTTTCACCATTTATTTCAAAGTTGTAAGAAGAGCTTAGTTTTGGGGGTCCAAGAGCCCTCCCTTGGAGGAAGAAGGGACCCAAAGTCCTCTTTGTTCTTGGTGTTTTCTTTCACTAATATAATCCTTGTCATTGGTGACATGAATCTTATTGGTTTTTTGTTCTTATGTCCTTATGCTCAATAGTTTAGTTGTTCTTTTATTTCTTTGTTTAATTCTTAGTTTGTTCTTTTATGTTTCTTTTTCTAACCCTTTCCTTTATATTTGGCTTGCTTAGCTAGCCCAACTAAGCTTGTAAGCACCTATGTTTTGCTCATTTAGGTGAAAAAAGAGGCGCAACAGATTGGCAACTCCACTAGGGAAAGGTATCAATTTCCTACCCCATTTGGGTTTTTCTAGCTCTTCTTTTGGTTTATGTAACCTGCAAGTACCTTAATCGGCCCAAGACGACCTGCAAAACATCCAATTCAAAGCTGAATTGAGAGAATTCCATCCGAAATTTTCTTCATGACCGTGTGTCAGTTGTGCACGGGTTTATTGGCCCACAGTTGCGCATCGTGCATACATGCGCCAAAATTACTGTGTTGTTTTGCACACCTGCGCCCAAAAATCTATTTCAGTTTGCCCATAGGTGCTCAGTGTGCCTCTATCTACTCTGAGACCTGCGCACCTATGCAGAAAAATACACATTTTAAGCTTGTTTGTGATTTGGGGGAAGGCCCCTAGCCTTCTTAAAAATGATTTCATGCATGCTGTAATCTGCACCACACTTAGTTCCCTCTCCATATAAAGGGATTAATCAAAACACATAGGCACTTAGGGGGTTTAAAATCATTATTTCCTCTTTTGCTTTCCTTTTGCCACATGGATGGCTTGCTTTGACTAAAAGTATGAGTTGGAATCATTTGTAATCACATAAAACTTGCATTGGGACCAGAAGTTGGATAACAATCGTTTAGTATTCTCTTCTCTCGCGCTTCAAAGCGACCTTGAGAATCAGAAAGAGGTTGTAGGAAAATTTCATCTCCCTTAAAAAGATTAAAACCTTTAGGAGAAGACAACAGCCCCCTTAGGACTCCTCTTGGTTTATTTTTCAAACACATCTCAAGATTGTAACAGGCCCATACATGCCCACATGCTACAAAGATAGGATAGTGTTGGAATTTACTTTCTTATATTAAATCACTAGGGAAGTCTAAAGGTTTTGTAATGGGCCCATACATGCCCACATGATCACAATCTAGGATAGTTTTAAATCTTTCTTAGATTAAATCACAATACGGAGTTAAAGGAATAGTAAAGGACCCACATGTCCACATGCTAGCTTCCTAGGGACTTTTGAATTATGCAAGGTTATACCAAAGGCATTTAGTTAATTAGGTAATCAACACTTGTAAGGACCAAGCGAAGTCCACATGTAGCAAGGTGACACCTAATTCATTAAAACATTGGCACACTTTCACTCATTCACACACAAAAGTCACTTATCACTGACATAGTTTTCATCTCGAAACGTGGAGGTCAAAGTAAGTTTCCTCCAAAGTGATTCTGAAACACCCCACCCTTTTCTTGATGAAACTATCCACTCCCATTTAATTTCAATGAGATTGGCTCACACCCCCAATCTCTCAAACAAAACACATCTAAAATTTTTCTAAAAACTCACTAATTTTTCCTCCACAGGAGGTGCCAAAAGAAATTTTTTAGTCTAGGTAGGATTTCAGGGATAGGCATCCAAATAAATCCCCATTATCTGGTTCTCACATTGTCAAAACAATAGCAGTTGCCAAATAGGGAACTGTAAATCCTCTAAGTCAAGTGTTCCTAACACCATAAGGTAGGTTGCTACCCATGAAGGGTTGAAGGCCGAGGTCTGGTTGTTCTGTGCGTCCCCCCTTGAGGCACCCACCTCTTGGACAGGATCCAGCCCGTGACCCATTTCTTAGGCCAAAAATCTAAATGTCACACTTTGACTGAGGTACCTAGTGACCAAATTTTAGGACATCTACCCAGGTGGCAATTGTGGGCTGCAATTGCACCATGATCGGATTTTGTGTGGCTATTGGGAAATATCGCCAACTCTTTCAAGATATGCCCCCTTTACCCCTCATTATAACTGATTACTTCATCCTTCACTAGTTTCTCTTCTAGTGACTTCAGACCCCATTGTTGAGTACTATTGGAAGGTCCAGTTCTATTTGAGAGGAAGGACGTTACATCTTTTAGGACACAAGAATTTGTTTTCTTTGATCCCCCATGTGGACAAAACCCACTTATCCACATATATGCTTCTTTTTCAAAATACTTTATGTATGATGCACTTTTGATTACATTTTATTTAGATATATATCGTGTAAAGTTCAAAAATTGTAGCAAATGCTCTTGTTTATTTATTACTCTCACCATAATTCGCACACATCCACTCAGTTAGTCGGTCATCATAGGGGACCCATAGAACCCCCATCGTTCAATACGCTTGCTAAACCTCCCTCCTATTTTAGGGGGAGTTACTAGTCTTGCCAACTCATCGGCCCTTAGGATCATCTTTTCTTCGTTCCACCTTACTTGGGTCCACTTCCCAAGGTCCACTGTCCACTCGCTCTCCTTTACATGGAAGCGGGGGGGCAACTTCCTCTCAAGGGGGAAGCACCAACCCACCTAGCCCCCCTCAAGGGTCAGGTTCACAAAACACTCACACCATGGCTGGAACTAATCCTCTGCCACCACTCCAGATGCCATATTTGGCCTCTCTTAACATACCAAATCTAAAAAAACTCACAAATGATCCTATATTACATGACCCCACATGTCTTGCAATGCCGACCAAACTACCTTCAGACATCCCCAAGTTTGAAGGGAAGGCAGGGGATGACCCTACCAACCATGTCATGACTTTCCACCTATGGTTCTCTTCCAACAGCATTATGGATGATTCCATCCGACTACGATTATTTCAACGCACGCTCACTGGCCCATCAACCAAATGGTATGTAGATGAAAAATCATGGTCCCATGTGACTTTCGAGTCCTTGGCCAAAACATTTTTGACCTTCTTCCAATTACCAATCCGCCATGACAATGGTCTTGAACTACTCTCTAATTTTAAACAAACCTCAGCCACACATATCGATGATCACATTCACAAGTGGCGTCGACGACGTAGTTTGTGCAAAGCCGAAACCACCAAACAATAATGTCTTGGTTGGTTTCTCAAATTACTTGTCTCTCTCCTCGGTAAAGATGTAGATTCCACCTTCCCTCAATCAGAAGAAGAATCCATTAGTAAGGCTCAACAATACGACCTCATCTATTCACAATCAGGGTAATTGTACATAGTACTTCCTGATCTCCCAAAACCCATGCCATTTGTCCAAGACAAACCCAAGATGTCTCACTCAACAGACGGATTGATTGGTAATACCATGCACCACAGTCCACAACCCCAGCAACCACCAATGTATGGAACACCTCAATATCCGTCAGCATATGGGGGAACCTCTTATTACCCTCCACCCCCTTATCAACAACCATACCCTGTTTCTCTTCCTCCACCCATCAGTGGGCCACCGTCGGCACCCACAATACACCCACCTATCCAAACAAGTTCTGGTACTCCCTCTACCTCATCTTATACTCTAAGTACTAGCGAAATCACCATGCCTTCCTATATACCTTACGGATCATTACCCCCACAGAATCCATACTTTCCATTCCTTGGTCCTCCACAGCCCATGGCTCCCCCACACCCTCACGCTGGGGTGAATTTTGTTCAACCCTCTCCCCTTCAGGAATATCAAAATTTTGAACAGCTGAATATGGAAAATCCGACCCATCAGTCGAATAATGCCAAAAACAAAGGAAAAAATAGGAATTATAGCAACCCAGGTTAAGGCGGGAATCACCCTCAATAGAACCAACCTACTGGGGGCAACCAAAATCAAGGGAATCAGAACCCCCAAGGGGAAATAACAATAGGCGTCAAGGGAAAAATAACAATAATATTAGAACCACCTTCCCTTGTGCCCTTTGTGGTGAGTTCAGTCATTATACTCATCATTGCCCCCAAATCATTGATTTTAAATGGATGAAAGACTCAGGAAGTGTACCACATCCTCCAACACCGCCTACCCCTCCGCAGTATCCACAACAATACGTACAACAACTACCCCCAGCCATGTTGCAGAACCTCATTCCACAGCAAGGAGTTATGAACACCCAATAGGACATGTAGCCTACCCCTCCATAGTTGGGACAATATCTCAACATTTCCACCGGATAAGCACTATCCTCCTCACTAGTGAGAAAGAATTCCTTTTACATACATGTAATTAAGTCATCTGGAGTGCGCAGATTGAGTCTCCTCCATTCCCCGAAACAATTCCGAAGGCACAAAGCGGGACCTTGGTGATTCCTTTCCCCTGCGTGAAACACCTCTTAGCATTCCTCATCCCATTGCGGGAATGTCCACAATATAGTAGGTGACTCATAATTATATTTTGGTTGATGACTTAGCACAATCTTTGGCTGTCATGTCAGTCTTAGAGTCCTTCAAACTTGTCCCCACTTTCCGGCCGAGAAATCGTTACTTTTAGCCTTGAGGCTGATCGATAGCGGATACTCAACTCATCATTTGATCTAAGCGTGACCTAAGCCTCCAGCTCTATTTTCTTTTCAAATCCGAAAAGAATTTGAAATGCAGTTCATGCATCATCGATGAAGGTGCATCACATGCATCATGTCCAAATCGTATGGCGGCTTGGACACCACGAGACTCATACCATCTGCCATTACCTTAAGGAGAAACATAAGCGGACGACCATCTTCTCACGGGGATCTTCCAAATGTCCTGTATGGGAACTTTCGAGGCGGGGCAGAATATATCAACGTGAAGTTATCGATGCCCCTTTCGATTATAATATCTTGTTCGATTGTAGCTACATGTACACTATGAAGGTAGTTTCCTCTTTGTCTTTCAAACCATGATGTTGCCCCATAACAGGAATATCATTACCATTGACCAAGTTTAACATTATGAGGCTACGCGGCATCAGCTAACATTCTCCCTCTCATCCACTAATCATGAGCATACCCACTCCTTAGAAATGGGTCTCGAGATTTTTTCCTAACAATGATGGGTCTTTGTTAGGAACTTACCATGGTGTGTCATTGCTCCTTCATCCTTCCTATCAGGTATGTGTCATCTCATCAAAAATAACTGACATTGAGGATACCCTTTCTCCTAGGGAGACTTCTATCATATATGATGTCCCACTAGTCGTAGAGCTCCTCCCTCACAAGCCTCTTGCAAACTCGTCGACCCACCGGTTCCGCGATTTCACCTCTCCCAAAGACCATATCCGGTTTGGAGGCAGTTCTGGCCATCCTCAAATCCTTCTTCTACCCTCCACCAAGCGTACAATATTTCCAAGTAGCAACTCCGCACTCCCACAATATGTTGGCATTCCTAGTTTGGTATTTACATCCACCGAGATGGTTCCTCAACCCCAAATGAAAGGAATCCCGATGACAATTCCCATACTCACTCCAACCCTCTACCTTACAACTCACTAACCTTACGCCGGTTAGTGAAAAAAGAAGAAGGAGCCCGCAATCCCTCCCCATGCATCAACCTCCTTAGATTATTTGAGAAAGATGGGCACGCAACCAACAAATGCCCATCTACCAGTTCGCGCAACCTAATTTAGCTCAATAGAAACACCATCAACGCTTCGTCATTTATACAGCAAGTACTACCACTATATCTAGCGCCAGTAGTAAAGGGTTGTGGACAAAATTCGCTTGTGCTATATTTTCAAAATATGGCCATTATACACCATTGCCTAACACTACCTCAATTAGTGGCGATGCGCCAAAGCTCTTAATCGGCTACATCGTACAAACATCAGCGACATCCATTATGTCGCGGCTTCGATTCAATGGTTGGTATGAGATTCCCTTTCTCTATGTGAATCCTTAGATCATTTACATACCAATGTCCTATGATCTTGAATCGAACTTGGCAGCTAATTGACCCTGATTCAAACCCCTGCACTCCCTATAGAATCGAGGATTAACCTTACCTCATCACTAGATATTCTTCATATCATTTCTCCCAAACCAAAAGGCACTCCTATTCCTCCATGGTTCTTGGATGACTTATCGGAGGATTCACCCCCAAATCCTCAATTCTCCATTCATTCCCTCTGGTACATCCGACTACCACTGGTACTCCTTAGTTCTTTGATATTTGGTTTATGTCGGCGAACCATCACAATATCATTCGCGTCGTTCTCCACTATGGCTTCATCCCGAAAGGACAACCACATGGTGAAGCGATTCAGATATCACTCTTTACAATCCCCTTGTATTCCACCAATTCCAGCGTGACAAGGACGCCTCTACGAATTAAACACTTGGGCACCCATGGGATGTGCGCTGCACACCACCGAGTGCTCTTCTTTCCATAGGAAACCTTCATGCCTCCTAACCAACAACCCATATACGTAATATAAACTAAGGATTTTATCCCATCATGGCATATCGAATGGTTCAACAAAACCATCCCTACCCCTGATGCTTTCGAAGAGGCGGCAGCCAGCTTATAGATGCATCAAAATCAATATTTCCATCAAAATGGAGTGGATCGAAATCACCATTGGTGCCGCATGCGCTCTCAAGAAATCACCGACTATAAATCCCTCTTCCAAGAATATCGAAATATTTTCGCCTGGTCGCCACGCGAAATGCAGCCTTGATCCCTCTATTTTCAAACATAGCGCCAGACACATGGTCTGATATCACATCGATTGGCCAAAAACAATGGCCGCTACACCAGTCCAAAGCAGCGGCCATCAAGCCGAATTGAAGAAAAATTGCGATCGCGGTTGGGTTCATCACCCATGGGTTTCCAACCTACGGCACCCATTAACAAAAGGCAGGGCGCTATCAAGTATGCGAATTTCTACCAATCTCAATCAGCTTGTCCCAAGGCAACTTAGCGCCTTTCATCGGTCAAAATTATGGGTATTTGCTAGCGCTGATCCACCTCATATCCTTCATGGATGGATTTTTTCGGCTATAACCAAATCCAAATCCACCGGTCGATCAGTACAAAACCGCATTCACCTTGGGGTACTTTTTGCATATCGTGTCATACCTTTCAACTTAAAAAATGCTGGCACAACTTTCCAATGGCCTATGACATACATTTTCCGCGATCTAGCTCATATCATCCTTGCATGCTTGGACAACCTCCGCGGCGGCACAATCCAGAAATGCACCCAACATCTTGATGATTTGGATCATCTTCCAGCGGTGTCGTCAATACAATAAACTGAACCCCCTCGAAGTGCATGTTCTATGTCACTTTATAGGGCACCTCCTTGAATTCAGCATTTCCCAAAGTGGTATTACCGTGGACCCTCAGTCTGAGGCCGTCACGAGAATTCCACCCCCGATTCCACACACCAACTCCGAGGCCTACGAGATAACTTTTTTATAACTTGGTGTCCCGGACTATGCCACTTTCGAGCACCGGTTTCGCCATCTACTATGCCATGACATCCCATTCCTTTGGGATGAACATGCACAAAAAAACGTCGATGACCTTAAAATGGCGCTCTCAAGTGCCCCTTTAATTAGTGCACCCAACTAAAATCGCAACTATATCCTCTACATCTCATCATCAACTATATCAGTAGCCGGAGTCCTCGTCCAACTAGGGGAATATGGGTGTGAACATGTCATTTAATACATCAATAAAAACCTTTCAAGTCCACCCTTGAAATAAAATCATGAAAAGAAACTAGCCCTTGCAGTCATCATCGCAGTCCAGAAACTGTGCCATTACATTCTTGTTCACACAACCAAAGTCATAGCGGAGTTCAACCCCATGCAATACTTGCTTTCGGTCATCGGTAAAATTAATGGAAGAAATTTTCGATGGATTGTTATCCTCCGATGCGATCTCAAATTTTCAACACCCAAGAAATCTCTCTTCCTTGCCAAACTTGTCACGTCCTTCCCCTCTGATACTACCATTACCCCCATCAATACTGACTTCCCAGATGAACATCTCTTTTAAATCCCCTCAGATGATCCTTGGTAAGATGATCTTCTCGTCTACCTCCAAACAAAAAAATTCAGAAGCCACCTCTCCAGAGATGATCATCAACATATTCGCCATCAATCCCCCCACTACCTCCTCATCGAATACATCTTATACCGGCGAGGGGTCGACACCATACTCGTCGATGCTTGACTATTGTTGGTGATAGAGTCTTGAATGGTACGACATAGTGGTGGCGTCGAGGGTCATCTCACGGGGATGTCAGCACAGCAATCATCCAAGTAGGTTATTTTTTGGCCTACATTGTTTTCATGATTGCATTCATTATGACGATGTGATAAATGGCATCTTTATGCCAACAAAGCCTGATAACCACCTACTCTTCTTCACCCAATCGATGCTTGCGGGCCTTTTGTAAATGGGGCATCGACTCATGACTTGTAATCCCCATCCGGCAATGGACACAAATACATCATTGTCGCCATTGATTACTTTACCAAGTGGGCTGAAGCTATGCTTACCTTCAACAATACCGCTGATATTGCAGCGCGTTTTTTCTTCAATCGCGTCATATCTGCTTTGGGTACCACTCCAACTAGTCTCTGGTCACAGGAAACATTTCGAGAATAATATTTTGATGAACTCACGGTGTAGGTTGGATTCTCCCGGCGGTTTGCCTCACCATATTACCCTCAATCAAACAAACAGGTCGAGGCAGTAAACAAAGTTGAAAAACCATGTTACAGTGTATGGTTAATAAACACAAAATCAATTGGTATCATATGTTATTTCCGCACTATGGGCTTCGCAGATGCGGTACGTAATGACCAGTTTCCACCATTCATCTAGTCCATGGGGTCGAATCCACTCTCCCCATAGAGTGAAAAAATCCCACATTACGCACTACCATTGATCTATTACCCAAAACTAATCCAATAGAGAAATGTGTGTTGAACTTAGAATCCCTGGATAAAGATCATCGATCTTCATTACAAAAAAAACGAGGTAGCTAAAAAAAAATCCAAAGCTACCTTCGATCGCAATGTCAACCTTCGCTCATTTCATGAAGGTGAGCTCATCCTTGCTTACGATATCGATCAAGATACCCTCAGTCATGGAAAATTAGAGTCACTATGTCATGGCCTATATTATCCCAACATTGCCACCAAAGGCATACATCTGGTTTCCCCTGAAGGCTTCTCTCTTAAAGAACCCATCAATGGTTTGTATTTAAAGAAATTTTATGCCTAAGTTTATCCATTCTACATTAGGTTATCTCTTTTATAGTGTTTTAATCTTTTTTTCCCTACCTCGCGTCTAAGCTATCATTTGTGTTAATGCATCCGCCATCGGCCTACCACATCGGTTGCACCGACGGAGCTAGCCGTTGGACCTGAAATCTGCCAGTGACTTGGGCCTCTATACCCCCTCATGGGGCTTCCATCTAGTGGCATATGTTTGGAGTTCGGCAACCAACAACCAAATTCAGTACGGTAGCCGTCATTGGCCTCCTCGCCCGATGCAGAGCTATCATCATATTAGCCACATGGCGTCTTACTTGACTCCAACTAGTGATCCTCGGCTCAACAATATTAATGCAGGTATTATTGATACGATCACATCTCTTCGCCAAAATACCGCGAATTTAGACTTTTTATCTGCGACATTTTGATTTCATTACATTTACCACATATTCAAGACAATTGAATCCAAATTACAAATAACCTAGCTAACATTATACTATACTCGGAATTGGCATATATCACATCAAGATATCTCTGCACACACATAAACCATCAAGAGCACAATGCAACATATAGATTAGACATCATAAATAAAATTAAAAAACACACATATGAACATCACAAAGACCTAAATGTATATATATATATATATATATATATCGATGATGCCATCAAAATGTTTACATACACACTTAAATACGCCGTGTCTCTACCACAAAATCCGTGATAATTGAAGCACCACCGGTTGTTCGGCGGTATCACTACGCAAAATGGACTCACCAACCTATATACAATATACAAAAATACACAAAGAAACACTCATGGTGCCTCTAAAGCAATACCACCTGCCCCTCCCTCAGGCGTTGGCGGCCCACCACTTCTCGATTTCACGGACACGGGTAATTGCGGTCATCCACGGCACCTACTCTTTGCTTTTCGGCGAACAATGGGCCATTAGCGGCTCCACACTACTCTAGGAAGCCACTGTCCTAGATGATGCCGCGACCACATGCCCTCGGGCGCTCCACATGCTGCTTGCTTCCAGAGCAGCGAATATCCTCAAAATCTCCCCTGGCATCAGCTGGAGGAGCATGCTATGGACCGGCACTTGGGTCATCAAAATGGCATCTCCTGGCTACTCTATCATCATCCTTCGGTTGGTTTCACCTCCGTCCCTTTAGCGGCCCGTCTCTCCTTCAGCGGCTCTCCCGCTGACGGTCTATAGGCTACGGCGAACTGACGCTCTCATCAAGCTCAACCTCCATGCGAGGAGTCCACATATACAAAAAAAACAAATATAGCATCATCATCCATATATGCACAAATGCCTTGGTCGCCTATCTCAAATATCAACATATCAAACAAATCACAAAAATACCTGGTTGGTCAGCGTATACTCTCCGGGAGGTAAAACCATATGGATCACCCCGAAGTCAACCCCATAGTATGGATATTGTAGTATGATCTACGGCATCTGCCACCACACCTTTGCAACCTCAGCGAGTGAAGCGCTGGCCCCCTACGCCACCACCATGGTGAATCAAAATCGTTGACCATTGCCTCAGTCGCGGCTCTCACACACCAAGTGCACCCAATAAAACTCTAGGGTGCAACATGGTACCCTCTCAACTCCCGGACCACCAAGATGGACCCAGATAAAGTCCCTAAGTCCGTGGTCAAACCACGTCAGAAATACCCTACCATCTTGCATCGCGACATCAAACCCGGAAAATTCTCTTGGTGCCTCCCCATAATCCTGGTGATAGCCACCAGTCCGGCGAATTAGCGGGGGACCCATATACCCTCACAACTATCGCTGCCACACAACGATGAACTAAAGCATCCATAGCCCTGATACTCCCTCCTGAGCGAGAGATGAAGTTCTCCCTTGAAGAATACCTCCGGCCCAAGGTAGCTTCTTTACACTTTTACGGGTAACCGGGCGCTCGCGGCGTCGGTGGGGGTTCCCCGAAAAGGGAACCTAGTTAGAAAGTACACATCCTCCGCCGCCCGGTGAGCTGGCGCTCCCTTCGCGCCAAACAATGCGGATCTAGACTCCCGCATCGGATCAAAAGCGAAGAAGATATAAGCCCGTTATCAAAGGGGCACTTTCGAAGAACTTCAATAGCCCACCGGGCTACTGAAGTGAATGCAGACCATGTCGTCCTCAATAGTCATGGCCTCCCTTAGTTGTGACCAGTCCCACTCTCACCAAAAGACCGACATCGTGCATAATGATCACCTGCAACCACATAAAACAGTCCTAGATCAGCCATCTCGAACACAAAACACATGAAAATCTCCAAAAATATGATTTTTTTCACCCATCAACCTTGCACCAAAGTGAATGTTACCAGCAGGCATGCACCTGTGCTTTTGTTGTTCACACCACATGCATGCCTGTTCACGCAGACGCACATGCACATCGTTCCGCCGCCTGGGCACGCGTAATGTTGTCCCTGTAGCGGCACCTTCATCGCCTGTCACGCATACCGCAGCGGCATCCCGCGATCGCGCTTGTCCGGCTATCTGATTCGCGCTGCATCGCGGCTGTTTGGCTAACCGCAGGCCAGCATTCAATGCTGCCTGCTTAGAGGCACCGTGCATGGATTATCGGAAACGGTGTGCACACATCGCGTCATATTTCCATATCGGCCAGCAGGGGCCCACACCCACAAAACCCTTGTACGTCCTGCTCGGGCCCTTACAAATAGAAACTAATTTGATCGCGGGCGATAATTACCCACAACACGAGCTTGTTGGTCCTAAATCGTTTTGCCTCATTCTCCCGAGTCTCAAATCTCCTTTGAATATCTCGTCCAATCCTTCTAATAGCGGTACAAATGAGGGTGGCAATGTGGGCCTATAAGCGCTTCAGCCCAACTTCAAACACCATTCGGGAGACTCAGGGTCGGTTTTCGATCGTCTTCAACCACAGGGATCGACATCCGTCATCTACATCAAGACAGATCCACGAGCCAGCTTTATCTTTAGCCCGGAATTTTCGGCTTTCATACCCCATCTGGAGATGCATGCTCGTGTTCAAAATTATCAAATAGATTCTTGTATGTTTGATTCTCTTAAGATATTGTTCACGTCGAGTATTTTGTTTTTGTGTGAAGGTACTTGGTACAAAATTATACAACCCATTCAGTCTTGGAAACCCTATGGCCCCTTCAGGTATGTGTTCAACACTGGCATGTAAATTAATCCCTCTGTAAAAATTTGCATATCCCATTCACACCCTTTGAAATTTTCCTTTAGGTTCCCCATATCCGGTTCTGCAGTATCGCCACCTCCATTGCATTTTGGATATAGCATCTTTGGTAACACTCTCCCCACATGAGTTGTCCCATTCCGCTCGAGAGTACCCTTGGCGCTTTGACACTCATGCCGTTTTTTTTCTCAACCCTTTAGGGATGGGGAGTCTCGATAGTCTTACACCATGTGAATCGGACACATACTCATTCTCCTCATTTTCTAGCTTTCCCCATGGACTCCCATGGTTATCTCTTCAAGGCTCTTGACTTCACCTCCGCGGGATCATGAGCCATTCATTTCATCCACAATCAATTTGTCCATCCGCAATTTTCCCTCCATTTCATCTACCTCACACAAAAACCCACCAATGGGCCCCCCAACCTCCACCAATTCTCCAAGAAAAATTGTGCCCTAACCGGCTAACCACAATACACATTTGTGGCACTCGTTTCTATATTTGTACAATCATCCCAAATTATTCTTCTTTATAGAATTGTAAAGATACGTGTTTCATCATTTTATCTTTTGTGGAGTACAGCAGGCCAATAACCCTTACGGCAAATGCAAGCCATGTCACCCTTGGCTGGGGCACTCCTTATCATCTACCCTGTTGACATCGTCCATATGCTCCGAGGTATCCCACGGGCCACTTACCTCTACCCTCTAGTTTGTTCACCTTGTCCCACCACTGGCACAACTTATCCACATCTTGTTGTCCCCCTAACATTCAACCTAGTTGAATGGTTGCAACCACTTATACTTCAAACATACCCCCAACCAAAGGCAATATTTTGTCTCATCGCCTTTTTGACTTCATCCGTGTTCCCTATCAGTTCTTGATCATATCCATGTTTATTTCTTGAAGCCCTTTGCTTCTTGGAGTCAGCGATCCTTTGTCAACATCGATGGATTTCCAAAGGGTAGCGGTATCTTGACTCATTACAGCAATGAGGAGACATCCGAGATGACGAGGGAGGAACCACAATTTCTCCTGGCTGTCATTGACCCCCATAACATTAGAATTAAACACTATCTCATTTTTATGGTGTGTCTTACTTTACGACTATTGTAGTTATTTCTTATATATTTTCGAAGACCTCACGAAATGGCTTGTTGCTCGATGCCCTCACAGATCATGATACTCCTTCACGAGGTGTCATTACCTCTTTATTCGGGTATGTTCCTCCTCGAGAATGGTCCTGCGCGGCTATCTGTAACTTCCCAGAGGCTGCGGTTATCTACAACAACACCACCGGTTTCATTTGCTATGCAACCTGCCAACTTCACTTTTGGGTTACATACGAGCTTGGGGCATGCCCGCCTTGTTTGTGCACAGTTTATTTTTACACCTTATGGAAGGTTGGGTCCTATAGGTTCCCTTCTCCCTCCAGCGGGTCACTCTTGATACTCTCACTATCGCTCTCTCTTACAATGGCACTCTCAATAGAAGAAACATTGATGAATTTATTCCGACTCTAACCTCATCCATCGGAGATGTTATCAGCACGAAATTTTCATCCACAAATGGTTGAGGAATCAGCTGACTTCAGCGGTTATGAGTTCACCATGGACCAAAATTACCAAAATCATTTTCAAAAGGTCTGAAACTATACAACCATTGATAAAATTAAGGTGTGCTATGACTACATAGGGCGCGCGCGCACATGTGCGATACAGAAACACACGGAAAGTGCACATGCGCACAATGCTTGACTGTGGATGCTAAAATCTGCACACACTTGAAAACGGTGCATTTATGAGATTGATTGACTTCAAGTTGATTTGACATCCAAATATGGGCTGGATGGAGCTAGGTGGCTGGTCAAAGAACTAAAAATACCCTAAATGGTTCTTTTCACACTAAAAGTTGGTTACACAACACCTCAAAGTGATGCTATAAAGCAAGGCCATGGGTACACTACATATTTTCGGGGTGGCTGCGGAAGGAGTTATGTTGTTGCTTTATTCTCTTGGAGGATCATCTTTCCTTGTCAAGAGTATACAAGCATCATTACATTGGGCAATCTATCTCATCTCTTAGTGGATTAGCTTGGGATTCTTTCACCATTTCTTTCAAAGTTGTAAGAAGAGCTTAGTTGTGGGGTCCAAGAGCCCTCCCTTGGAAGAAGGGACCCAGTCCTCTTTCTTCTTGGTGTTTTCTTTCACTAATATAATCCTGCCATTGGTGACATGAGTCTTATTGGTTTTGTTCTTATGTGTCCTTATGCTCGGTAGTTGTTCTTTATTTCTTAGTTTAATTCTTAGTTTGTTCTTTATGTTTCTTTTTTCTAACCCCTTTCCTTTACAGCTTTCTTGCTTAGCTAGCCCAACTAAGCTTGTAAGCACCTGTTTTCTCAGGTGATACAAAGAAGCAACAACAAAGGGAAAGGTTCATATGAATGGTTGGTCATTCCATTTGGTTTATGTAATGCCAACTTCATTTAGTGATGAATGATGTATTACTTTATTTATATTACGTTTTATTTATTATGTGTTTTTGGATATACTAGTTTATAGCTCTACCTATGAAGACCATATCTCACATCTCATGCGGGTGTTAGAGAATTTAAAGAATTACCAAGCTGCTAGTAACCTCAAGAAGTGTGAGTTATCTTAGCAATCATTGGTGTGATTGGGGTATGTGATCAATGGAGGAGAACAAGATAGATCCTATAAAGATGGAGGCCATCATAAAATGGCCAACTCCTACTAATTTCATTGAAGTTAGGAGTTTTGTTGGGGCAAAAAAAAAATACCTACATAATTTCATAACATTTCTTTTAAGCTGATGAATTTACACCACTCCACACCACAATAGTGAGTGGTAAGAGTTTTCAGTGCGGAAAGAATCAACACAAAAAATTCAATGAGCAAAAATGAAAAATCAGTCAAGCACCAAATATCGCATTGACTAACTTGCAGAAGCCCTTCAAAGTGAAGAATGATGTAAGTGGAGTATTATATGAAGATGGACAGTAGGAGGTAAGCTAGTATGCTATCATTATGATATGTTTCATGGGGAAGCTTTGGAATACCCTACATATCAAAGGAAATATATGCCTATTTCAATTTTTCAAGAAGTGTAAGAACTATCTAATGGGAAAGGAAAAAATTATAGACACTAATCACCAACCATTGCAATATTTACAAGCCTAGAGAAGCTTCTGACAGCTTTCTTGCTTAGCTAGCCCAACTAAGCTTGTAAGCACCTCTGTTTTTCTCATTTAGGTGACAAAAGAAGCGCAACAACAAGGAAAGGTTCATATGAATGGTTGGTCATTCCATTTGGTTTATGTAATGCACCAACTACATTTATGAGACTGATGAATGATGTATTGCACCCATATTTATATTCGTTTGTTATAGTGTTTTGGATGATATACTAGTTTATAGCTCTACCTAGGAGGAGAAAATATCACATCTCATGCAGGTGTTAGAGAATATAAAAAATTACCAACTGCTAGCTAACCTCAAGAAAGGTGAGTTTGCTTAGCAATCATTGGTGTATTTGGGGTATGTGATCAATGGAGGAGAGAACAAGATAGATCCCACAAAGATGGAGGCCATCATAAAATGGCCAACTCCTACTAATTTCATTGAAGTTATGAGCTTTGTTGGGGTATCAAAATACCTACATAATTTCATAACATTTCTTTTGGCAGTAGTTGCACCACTCCACACCATAACAATGAGTGGTAAGAGTTTTCAGTGCGGAAAGAATCAACACAAAAAATTCAATGAGCAAAAATGAAAAATCAGTCAAGCACCAGTTCTCTCATTGTCTAACTTGCAGAAGCCCTTCAAAGTGAAGACAGATGTAAGTGGGTATTATATGGGAGTAGTTTTAATGCAAGGAGGTAAGCTAGTATGCTATCATTATGATATGTTTCATGGGGAAGCTTTGGAATACCCTACATATCAAAAGGAAATATATGCCCTATTTCAATTTTTTAAGAAGTTGAAGCACTAACTAATGGGAAAGGAAAAAATTATAGACACTAATCACCAACCATTGCAATATTTACAAGCACAGAGTAAGCTACAACAAACCAGACATTACAAGTGGATGGGGTTTTTGCAACAATTTCATTTGATCATCAAGTATAAGAAGGAAAGAACTAATAGGTTGGTGGGAAATATTTCAAGGCCATCCACATCCAAGATTACATATTTGGGAACTCTTATGTAGATGGATCATTTTACCCATGATGCATGCAAAGAGGATTTCGCGGAAGATGAGGACTTTAAAGAGGTGTTTCAACAAATACAGGGCTAAATTCATGTAGAATAAGGTGATAGTAAGGTTGTCTATAATCTATGGAATGGGTTGCTCTACAACATAGACAAGCTCTGTATTCCTAAAGGTGAAATATTGCAACTGATCAGAGAGGCTCACACATCCAAGGTTGCAGGATATTTTGGTGTTGAGAAGATGGTAGCTAACTTACAAAGGTATGTGTATTGGCCTAGAATGCAAGAATATGTAGCTCAGTGTATTAGAGGATGCATGCTTTGTTGTACCGGCAAGTCTAACAATAGGAAGCAAGGTCTATATTATCCATTACATGTACCCACTCAACCTTGGGAAAGCATTTCCATGGATTTTGTAGGCGGTTTTCCAACAACCAGAAAGGGACATGACTATATGTTTGTGGTAATTGATAGCTTCAGCAAGATGTGCATTCGTATGCCTTGAAAAAATACTATCAGAATAGGTCTGGGTGCACTTTGGGATACTAGGGAGCATTATCTCATAAGGGATACAATATTTATTAGTTCCTTTCAAAGTACACTTTGGGAGAAGGACAAGAAGAAGAAAACATGTTCTTTGAATAGGTCTGGGTGCACTTTGGGATACTAGGGAGCATTATCTCATATAGGGATACAATATTTCTTAGTTCCTTTCAGACTACACTTTGGGAGAAGATGGACACAAAGTTGAAGAGATCTACAAAATTCCATCCATAAACAGATGGGTAGATAGAATTAGTCAATAGGACGTTGGTACAGCTTTTGAGGGCTTACAATCAGAAGCATATAAATACCTAGGATGAAAATATGATCTACGTTCAACACTCTTGTAATAGAGAAGTCCATACTTCTACCGATAAGTCCCCTTTTGAAACTTGCTTTGGATATTTACCACTTTCATCCTTGGATGTTGTTTATAGACATCAAAGAGAAGTGAGGGAAGACATTATAGGAGAAGAACTGAAAGCATATAAGTTTGTAGAAAATATTAGGCAAATCCATTTGCAAGTAGAGGAGACACTAAAGAAGTCACAGGAAAGATACAAGGGATGGCATGATCAGCACATAACAAAAAAATCATTCAAAGTGGGAGATTAAGTTTGGTTACAGTTGAACAAGGAAACACTACAGGGTCTTGGTCAATGTTTTTTTTTAAGCGAAATTTCATCAATTTGGCTAAATTTGATTTTTTTGAAGAAATTTAGGCTAAAAATTTTCATATTTTCATTAAAAAACAAAAAAGTTGTAGCCTAATTTATTATTATAGTAACATTTTTTACCTAAACATAAACATTTTCCATGAACATTTAATATTTTTTCAAAATCAATGATTATGCATCCCATTCTTTGGGTACATTCACTGCATATGGATGATTAGTTATAGAAACTACTCTTGGGAAAATCATGAATTTTCAATTGAAGACATGTAAATTTATGTAGGAAAAGAAAAAGAAAAAAATCAATACTTTACTTCTATTATTTTTTCACTTCTTTCGACATGTATGTAGTATATCATGTGGTATATTAGTGTGTGGAATTGTTTCCATGTATTTCTAAAGAAATTTTCCATTTCCATTCCTTTTGTTGTAAGTTCCCTCGAATTGATATGAAAGTTTGTCTTTTTTCTAAATATTCTACTATAAGATTTTATTTTGTTAATTATTGTCTATGATGGACATGTGACACTAATGGAATGGTGTTGTTGAAAAACTTTTAAGGTTGTAACAAGAAAAAAAATGGTTATCGCTTAAGGTAAATGATATAACTTTACAAATGTGGTTTGATGACCAAATGATTTGATAAGTTATGACTTATGTGGTTTGAAAAAAAAAATATTCTTTGTAAGAAGATCAAGGCTTATGGTATGTCCCTTTTGAGTTATTCGAGAAGGTAGAAGATAATTCCTACAAACTTAGTCTACCACCATACATGTGCATTTACTCAGTAGTGAATGTAGAGAATTTGAAACTCTATGAGCCTTCCATGTTGGATCAGGAGGAGGAGCAGGTCCTACCTACCATAGAGATATTAGCACCAAATGCTCAGGAAAAGTTGGCAGAGGATAAAGTTATGCAGAGGAAGTGAAAAACTACAAGATAGGGGCAGCATGATTACCTTTGTCACATTGGGTTGAAAGGACAACTTCCAAGCAAAGCAAAATGGTACTCCAAGGAGAAGGTAGAGGAAAATTTTCCTCACCTTATTCAATAAATATTTTGGGGACCAAAATATTCCCTAAATGGGGATGCATGATCCAAATTAGATCATCATATAATTTTTCATCTATATTGGTACTTTCTCGGTGGAAAAAATTGAAGGAATTGCCTTGCGGGGCCATTTTAGTGGCAGGTCCTAGTGTGG